>VMDO01004642.1:0-14011 GCA_007922755.1 Pedetes capensis | reverse complement strand
TCCTCCTGTCTCTGCCTCCCAAGCTGCTGGGATTACAGGCGTGCGCCACCATGCCCGGACAGTACCTTTATTTTCTTCATCAAGACTGACCCCACTTCATTATATAATTTGTCCCTCATCATATTCCATAAATTGTCTAGTGTTGTTCTTGTTGTTGTTAGGTGCCTTTGAGTCGGTATCCGCCTCATAGTGATCCTACATACAACAGGGGAAACACTATTGTCAGTGCTTCTCTGCTGTTCATAGGGTTTTCAATGGCAGATTGATTTTTGGGAGTGGGTTGTCAGGTCCTTCTCCCAAACCTACAGCACCTGGTCTTCCCCAGCAGTCTCCCATCCAAGTACTAACCAGGCCCAACCCTGCCTAGCTTCCGAGATCTGACGGGATCGGATGCCATAGGGGTATGGCTGCAGGCCATGGTCTAATAGAGAAAAATAAAAAACAGGGACAGAGGTACGCCATGGAGAGGAGACCCAGTGACTTACAACCTCTGTAAATCTTTGTTTTCTTGGCCAGCAACCATATGGGAAGAAGATTTCCTCAACCCCAAACCACCAGGGCCAGCAGGTTTCTGTGCCAGTTTCCAGGAGAAAGCAGTGTCTGAGAAGGGCAGTGGGGCTGTCAGAACATTGGAATCACTGGGATATTTCAGCGGTTTATGGGAACAGAGGGCTAACCCTGTAAAAGTCGGAGCTGGCTTCGAAAAACCTGACCATATGGCCGTGATCCCTAACCAGCCAGCCAACTGGGTCAAAAGTTCAGTTAGTTCCGGAAAATTAATGAGTCAAACTGGGTGTTTAGCATCATGCAGAGATCAGCCAAATCGCAATTTAGGGGAAAGGAAAAATAACAGAGAATAACACTATCATCTGCCGTTTGAGGAATACTAGAACTCAAAAACCTACTGTGGTTAGAACCACTCACTTATTGGAAGGATGGAATATTTGCAACATTCTTTGACCTTTTCTTTCCCACCTGCAGTTTAATAAGGAGCCCTTTAAATAGGAACATTTCAGCAAATCCTCAAATATTCAGAAAAAAGATGACCCAACCCAAGTGTGGGTTTGCATTATTCTGAGCAATGGGTCTATATTTAAAGTGGCCACAGGCGAAAATGAAGCAGAATAGAATGAGGAGGCAAGTTCTCCTCCCTGGTCTCCTAAGATTTCCACCATCTAGGGGCATTATGGGGACTGGGATTTAGCTCAGTTGGTAGAACACCATTCTGCAGTCTCTGAGATCCCAGGTTCAATTCCCAGCACTGCAAAAATGGGGAAAGGACATGGCAATCCACTCCTGAGGCAATCCTGAAACAATCAGCCATTAGAAACCCTATAAAGGTCACTATGAGTTGAAGACGACTTAGTGGCACCTAACCAACAACAGGGGGATTATTAGGTTCGAATGAATTCCCAGGACATCACATCTAAGTCCATGTTCAAGTGTAATTACAAGCCACACTCCAGAGCCATGTGTGAATTACATGGATTAGTCATGCCAACGTTCCTCTTCATTAGTGTGTGTACCAAAGGTTGACCGCGCAGTTGGTCAAAGTTATTATCTCAAGTGGATGATATTTTAAATGACTCCCCTTCCACCTCAGGGGAGCAATCAAAGGAGACTCACAGCTCACTTAACACTTTAACATCCTCAACTCAGGAGTTTGTGTTCATTTCATCATCAGCTTTTGTGAATTATCTTCTAAATGTAATCTCTGATGGGTAGAAAGAAATATGAAGATCTTGGGCTGCGTAATTACATCTTAATTTTGTAATTAGATGTCTTGATTGTCTAATTAAAGGACAAGAAGTCTGTGCCTAATTACACATGCTAATTATTATGCAAGTCCATGCCCTAATTATGTAACTCCACTTACAAGAACACTGCCCGTGTGTCTCTGCACAAAATTCAGGCATTTTCAAACATATGGCACCAGCAGAGAGTGTCCTAGGTGCAACCACAAACTTCGCTTCCCAGCCTGGACTTGCGTGCAGAAGTGAGCGTCTTCAGCTAGAAATGGACCAAACACCACCAGGGGCCCTGCACCCAGATCTGCAGAGGAAGATCACTACCTCCAGAATTACGGGCAAAATTGTAAAGTGAGTTTTATTTGTGTAGTTCCCACACCCCTCACTGCCCCTTTATTTCATGCTTTCTGGCCCCAGGATCCACATGTTGCCTTCTGAATGTCTCAACCGGTTCTTCACTCCAAATCCATGGACTCTACATATGACGAATGGATAAGTTCAAAAGAGTAAGTTGAAGTCCTAAGCTCCAGGACCTCAGAACATGACCTTATTGGGAAATACAGTCATTGTCTTAGCTATGATGAGGTCACACTCAAGTAGAGTGGACCTCTAATCCAAACGACTAGGGTCCTTATAAGAAGACGGCCATGTGAAGACAGACACACGGAGAGAACACCAAGTGACTGATGACGAGGACTGAAATGATGCAGCTACAAGCCAAGGTCATCAGCAAACCACTTTGTTGTTGTTAGGTGCCGTCAAGTCGTATCCGACTCATAGCGACCCTCATAGGGTTTTCAATGGCAGTTTGTTTTGGGATTGCCTTGGGAGTGGGTTGCCATGTCCTTCTCCCATTTTTGTGGTGCTGGGAATAGAACTTGGGACCTCAGAGACTGCAGCACAGCACTCTACCAACTGAGCTAAATCCCAGCCCAGCAAACCACTAGCAGCTGGGAAAAGGCAAGAGAGGATTCAGAGGAAGCATGGCACTGCTGACACCTTGATTCCAGACTTCCAGCTTCCACAACTGGGACATAATAAGCTCCTGGCATGTTAGGTCACCCAGTTTGTGGTACTTTGATAGAACAGCCCTTGTTGCTGTTGTTAGGTGCCATGGTATCGTGTCTGACTCAGCGACCCTCGTAGGTTTTCAATGGCTATATTGGGATTGCCTCGGGAGTGGATTGCCACGTCCTTCTCCCATTTTTGCAGTGCTGAGAATTGAACTTGGGACCTCAGAGACTGCAGAGCAGAGCTCTACCAACTGAGCTAAATCTCAGCCCCAGAACAGCCCTAGGAAAATGATATACCAGGACTACCCAAAAATGAGTTTTAAAAACATCAACGAAAAGATTTTTTAAAAACCTTTCCTCCTGTTACTTTAAAAATTGTCATTGTAAAAGACATTTCTCTTTTATGTCCAATTGTGCCATTAAGTTCTGTGCCATCCAAAAAAAGTCCAGGTGGCCTGGGGCAGGACTGTGAAAAACAGGTAATATACAATCATCTCTCGATCACCATGTTGTGACATTTAGAACAGCTTTCCTTCAACGGGAATTAATGCAAATGTATCCCACAATTACGATTATGGACATCTGTCACTGTTTACATTAAGGATACTTAAGTCGGAAAATGACAACAGAAAATACCGATAGCTTCAGATAGCATTCTTTGGTTTTATTTTCACAACTAAAGTCATCACTAAATGCTACAGGACACAAATCCTGCAGTGTCGGTGGTGAAACTTATTCTGTCCCTTCTCAAAATACATTGAATCATGTGTGTCACTTGCAAAATAAGGTTCAAATTTTAAAGTCTGGAAATTTCCCAGTGTTTCAATTTCCTCCAGACAAGTGCTCTCTCTTGATGGTGTTTGGCCCATTGTTTAGCAAAAGAAGCTGCTTATAACAAGTCAGAGGATATTTTGATGACTCATGTCATCGAGGTCAAATGGATTGAGGTTTGGAGCAAAAGCAGCAGTCAGTCGAATGCTAGCTTGTCCTGCAGGAGTTCCCTCACTGAATGTCATAAGGAGGCTCAGAGGAATTGGCTGTGCCTCTAATATGTGTGGGCTGGGATTTAGCTCAGTGGGTAGAGCGCTGCGCTGCAGTCTCTGAGGCCCAGAGTTCAATTCCCAGCATGGCAAAAATGGGAGAGGGCCTGGCAATCCACTCCCAAGGCAATCCCGAAGCACTCAGCCATTGAAAACCCTATGAGGGTCTGACTATGAGTCAGATACCAGCGGCACCTAACAACAACAACAACAACTAGTATGTGTTTGCACGCAGCCAGCTCCTTGGTTCATTCATTCCATCCTCTCCATCACTAGCAAAAAGTCCCTGTGTGGTGAGCTGCTTTGGGGAATTCAGAGGCAGCTGATATCTTAGAAATGGTGAAAGAGTCCTTTGACAAATAGCACTTCTCCTGGGTTACAGCTGTGATGCCCTAAGAGCAGGTCAAGAAGGGCGCCAGGTAATTCACCTGTCCCCCTCTTCAGAGAAGAGCAGCCCTTGGTCACGGCTACTCCATGCTTTCAGCATGCGTGGCTCTCATGGGCCTTGCTGGCAAGTCTGTAAAAAGCCCTAGTCGTATTGGGAGCTTTATCAGAAATTGGGCCTTAAATTGTTGGTTTTTTGAAAGGTTTCGTTAAGAAATGGGAGCAGAATGTAAGGTCTGCGGCTTTCCAGGAAGCAGGTCTTGAAGCACTTGACAGAAATTTGGGAACAGAAGCTAGAACTGTCTGGGGAAAAGCCTACTCTCATTTTATTGTGATTGCGTCTAATTTTTTTGGTGCATTTATTTTATGTTTGAGATCAAATTCTGTATAATTTTTCCTATTTTTTTTCTTTCTCCATATTTCTCCCTTTTTCCTTTGTGTGTATATGTGTGTGTGCCCACACGTGCACGCACCTGGACCCCAAGCCCAGCTGGAAGTTTAAGCTTTTCTTGGCTCTCCTTTTTTTTCTTTCCTTTCCTTTCATTTTCTTTCTTACTTTTTCATTCTCTCTTTTTAAATTATTTTAAAGTTTTCTTTACTGGAATTTTCTTCCGGTTCTTCTGTGTGTGTGATTTTTAGTATACAACTTAGCGGGTCTCATGATGATATTTCTCTACATGCATTTCATTGCACACTGCTCATGCTCACTTTGCCCTTACCCTCTCCCTTTTTTCCACTTAACATAGTAAAAAGATATCCATGTTAATAATCTTTTATGGATATTATTTTTGTAGCTATATAATATTCCTCCTCTGGGCATATCATGATTTACTAAACTATTCTTCTTGTTAGGTATTTAGGGTATTTTCCATTTTATTTATTTATTTACTTATTGATTGATTGATTGATTGATTGATGGTACTTAGGGGTTGAACCAAGGGCCTCACATATACTTTGCTCACTGGGCTGCACCCCGAGACCAGGTTTTTAAACTTTAAGACAGGATCTTGCTAAGTTACATAAGCCGCTTCTAGCCTCAAACTCAGGATCCTCCGGCCTCAGCCTCCCAAGTCACTGGAATGCACCACCACTCCCAGCAGAGTGTTTTCCATTGTAAGCTATTTTAACTCATGCTACTATAATGACCATGGGAGAAGGACGTGGCCATTCACTGCCAAGGCAATCCCAAAACAATCAGCCACTGAAAACCCTATGAGGGTCGCTATGAGTAGGACACAATTCGAGGGCACCTAACAACAACAACACTACAATGACCATTTCTGTGCTTTTGAGGTTTTCCAGTGCTTTGTGCATGAAAATTTACCAGACCTGAAATCCAGGAGTCACTAGTTTTCAACATTAATACAAAATGCCAGATTCTTTCCAGATTCTCCAGAAAGTTTTTCCTCACTAATCCCACTGTCCCGTTCTCAATAAACACTCTTGTAAATTGTTTTCCTAATTTAGTGGGCACGTCAGTGTATTTTGATTTCTTTTATTACTATAGAACTTTTTTGCCATTTCTTCTTTTCCAATTTCAAAAATATTTCCCAACTTTAATTTCCTTCCTTCCTTCCTTCTTCCCCCTCCTCCTCCTGTTCCTTATCCTTCTTTTTCTCTTCCCTTTTATTCTTCTTCCTCCCCCATCCTTTCTTTCTCCCTCTCATTCTCACCATGTTTTAAGTAGGTGGAAGACAAAATTGTCCTATACCAACTGATTAAAGAATTAGCTGGAAAACAGGAATTTAACCCATAATTGCATATGACTTTTACCACATATTAATCAAAGGGTACTATAAATTATGTAAGTTGACGTAAGTGTAACCAAAAATGATGTAAGAGGTGCACAACGGAAATAGCAAAAGCCTTACTACCCTGTACTCCACTAACATTTTCTTAATAATAATAATAAATAAAAGAATTAGTTGGGCCAGGTATGGCAGCACATGCCTTTAATCCCAGTGATTTGGGAGGTAGAGACAGGAGAATAGCAAGTTTGAGGCCAGAGGCAGCCTGCATAACTTAGCAAGACCTTGTCTCCAAACACACAAAAAAAGTAAAAGAGGGGCTGGGGGTATTGCTCAGTGGTTAGGTGCTTGCAAAGAAATAATAAATTAATTAAAAAAAAAAAAGAGTTGGAAGATGAGCAGTCATTGATTGAAGGCTCCAAGCTGACTCTACTCCTATTTGAGCACAGAAAGGAAGATAAGTTGACGAATTCTGAATAGCTTTCATTCATTTAGAAAATAACTCACTGAATGAGAGGGTGACCTCAAAGTAAACAGCCCAACTTTAATAGTTCAGGAAATAATTATAATAACACCAATAATACCAAAGAATGGTAATAATACAAATGGGCTAGAAAATTCATGTAATATTACTGACAATGTAAAAAGATAGACCACTACAGAAAAAGTTTCAACATTAAACATAATTGGGATCCAAGGATTATAGAAAAATATTCCCACAAAAAGACATGCAAGTGGAAGCGAGGGGGGTGGGTGGAGGGAGGAAGTGCACAAGAGGGTAAG
This sequence comes from Pedetes capensis, assembly GCA_007922755.1. Lineage (NCBI taxonomy): Eukaryota > Metazoa > Chordata > Mammalia > Rodentia > Pedetidae > Pedetes > Pedetes capensis. The sequence continues at coordinate 7,295 of VMDO01004642.1, read as the reverse complement.
GGGGAACTTATCTGTGCAACGTACAATGAAACGCATATATGGAAATATCACAATGAAATGCATGTCAGAATGAATTACATTAAGTCGTACATTAAAATTTTTCCAATAAAAAAAAAAAATCAATGCAACCTTGTTAGTTGGCTTTACATTCCATACCATCGCCTTCTCTTTCCTTGCTCCATTCCTACCCCACACCCACAACAAGAAAAACTATAAGGATAGAAATTATGCCTCAGTTGGGCGTGGTGGCACACGCCTGTGATCCCAGCGGCTCGGGAGACAGAGGCAGGAGGATCACAAGTTCGAGATCAGAGGAAGTCTGCGTAACTTAGTGACACCCTGTCTCAAAAAGTAAAAAAACAGACTGGGGTGTAACCCAGTGGTCCAGCACTTGCAAAGCATGCAAGTGCAAGGCCCTGGGTTCAACCCCCAATACCGCAAAGGAAGGAAGGAAGGAAGGAAGGAAGGAAGGAAGGAAGGAAGGAAGGAAGGAAAGGAAAGGAAAGGGAAGGGAAGGGAAGGGAAGGGAAGGAAGGAAAGGAAGAGAAGAGAAGAGAAGAGAAGAGAAGAGAAGAGAAGAGAAGAGAAGAGAAGAGAAGAGAAGAGAAGAGGAGAGAAATTATGCCTCAAGTCAGACATTCCTTGGGGGAAATTGTGAAATACAGAATTGTGAGGTCTTCTCGGTTCCCCTTTCAGCTCCTCATGCCTGTCTTGACACCCGCGGCTCCGTGGTCACTTCCCTCTCCATTGCCCGGTGACCTCGCTCTCAGCTTGCCCTCAGGGCTGGAGATCATCAGATGCACACTAGCTCACGCATCAGTAGCAACTAGATTACCTTCCAAGATAGGACCCACAAGCAACAATGTTCACTTTCTAATTTATAACGGCCGGTCTTTTTGTTTTTCTTCTGAGAATAAGAATCTGATGTCTCTTACCCAGACTATCTCCTTTCCAGGCACTTGAAAAGCCAAATTAGTCATCAGAGGGAATGCAGAGTAGGTTCTCCCATGAGAGATGGCTCCGCAGAATAGGTTTCTCATTGGGTCCCTGGGGAAATAATCTCACCTCCTCTAGGGTTGGCAAAGTGACAGAGTGCTTCCTGCTCCAGCTGTTTCTCCCTCATTCATTTATAATGCCACCTCTGGTACACACTTGGTGGCCTGGATGCTTGGTCTATTTGGACCCATGTGTCTAGCTAGGCCAATGACTCACTATTTTAATTACTATAACTCTAAAATGCTTTTTCATATTTCACTTTCTCAAATGAATTTTAGAACTAATTTGATAGATGAAAAAATTCTATTGATATTCTTGGAAATGCATTAAATTTATAAATTAGAGAATATCAACTTATTATAACATTGATTCTTCTCATCAACAAATGTTATATTTCTCCATTGATTTCTCTTCTCTCTGTCCTTCAGTATCATTTTATAATTTTATTCATGAAGAGTATCTTTTTGCTATTTACATATATTTGTTATTTGTATAGGGTCACCTTTTCTAATGCCAATATTATAATTCAATGATCCTTCTAAACTTTATTAGTTCTACTGATTTACATGTGGAGTGTATTTGATTTCCTAGTTGATAATTATATTTTTTGCAAATAATATCAATTTTTAGGCCTTTTATCTCACTCTTAATTTTCTCTTCTTACTATGTTAGATTGGCTCTATAGTACAATGTTAAAAGGAAGCAGTAAGAGTGAGCATCTTTTTCTTATTCTTGAATCTACATGGGTACATCTGTTTCAAAATTAGGTGTGAGATTTTGCTGTGGGTGTTTGATAAGAAACCTATACTAAGGTAATGGCATTGGCTTCTATTATTGTTGTTGTTGTTGTTGTTAGGTGCCGTTGAGTAGGTATCTGACTCATAGCGACCCTCATAGGGTTTTCAATGGCTGACTGTTTCGAGATTGCCTTGGGAGTGGCTTACCACGTCCTTCTCCCATTTTGCGGTGCGGGGAATCGAACTTGGGACCTCAGAGACTGCAAAGCAACGCTCTACCAACTGAGCTAAATCCCAGCCCACCTTCTATTATTAGTTTGCTTGAAAAGTTTTTCTTGATTACTCTTTTTTATATTTGTCTACTTATTAATCTTGTAAAGCACCAACTTTTTAATTTTGATCAATTTTAATTTTGGTGTTTTTTTCCTAATTCATTAATGTAAGTTCATTTTTTTTTACCATAGTCTTCTATTTTCTTTGGGTTTACTCTTTGTTCTTTTTGTTTGTTTGTTTTTTTAGCTTCTTAACAATTTAGCCTACTGATTTTCAATGAATGTCTTTAAAGCTACACATCCCCCTTTAAGTATTTCTTTAGCTGCATCCCATGCATTTTGAAATGTACTGTTTTCATTATCTGATAGCTGTATTCTAACAGAGAATTTCTGAACATAAAGTGTGCTATAAGATACACACAAATCACAGAGGCATAGATATTTTGGAGTTGGAAGACTTTTTATTGTTTTCTAATTCTAACTCTAATCATAAGATTTAGTAACTATCATTGTAATTTGTCCCCAAGGGTCCAGAAAAGTGAACTGCTTATGATCTGGAAAACAATACAGGACTAGTAAATAAATACGTATCTAGCTGATGTGAGTTCTTTCCCCAAAAATGTAAGTACCATAAAAATCTAGTCATTGCAGTCATTAGCCTGGAAATAATTTTGTCATGATACAAGAAAAATAATTATACATTTAAGCTGACATATAAGAGTTAATTGTTACTGTTATAATTTATAATAGGGTATATTATTTCTTATGTTCCAGGCACTGTGGCAAATACTTTTTATATACTGTCTTGTATGAAACTTCCAACAACCACACAAAGGTAGAAATAAATATTATTGATTGTTGTTGTTAGGTGCCGTCGAGTCATCTCTGACTCACAGGGACCCTATGTATAGCAGATCGAAACACTTCCCGATTCTGTGCCAGGCACATGATCTTATTTATGTTTAAGCCCATTGCTGCAAACACTGTGTCAATCTATCTGGTGGGGGGGTTCTTTTTTTTCGTTGACCTGCCACTCTCCCAAACATGATGTTTTTCTCCAGGGATTGGTCTCTCCTGACTACAAGTCTGAAATATGTAAGGTGCAATCTAGCCATCCTTGCTTCCAAGGAGCACTCTGGTTGCACTGCTTCTAGAACAGATCTGTTGGCTCTTTTGGCAGTCCACAGTATATTCAATAGACGCCTCCAGCACCATAATTCAAAAGCTTCAATTCTTTTCCTGTCTCCCTTGTTCAATGTCCAGCTTTCACAACCATATGATGCAATTGAAAATACCATATTGATCAGGAAACTAAAACATTGGTTAAATAATGTACCCAAGGTGACAGTGCTACTGATTGCACCAGAGTTGAAACCTGGCCAGCCATACTGTAAACAGGTGCTATTTTTCACCAGCTCCATTAACCTGTTCCTTCCACTCCTGTCCACTAGGCTAGCACTTTGTGGGTAAAGCACCCATGAAAACATGCAGAGAATATACTGAGAACAAAGGCAGGATACTTAGAAACTAAAGGCATAATAACAGCCACTAATGAACTGATAAATAGGAGGAGGTGTGGGGAGAGCCTTTGTCCATCTGAAGCCAATCCCTTTACTCTGCTCCCTGCCCATGTGTATTTATGACTCAAGTATTCTGTTTTGCTTGCATGGATGTCTTCCTTTCCTCTTGATCATTCCCATCAAGATGCAAACATATCCTCATGTCTTTCACCATAAAAGAGGAAGCCAACCCCTTTGATGACAGCTACTCTACATTTCTAACTCTAGCTCTACTCCCCCCATGGAGCTCCAACCTTCTTGATCCAACTTCTAACACGCCTGCACCCTTTTAATGTCTACTGGGCATTTTAATCTTTACATATTCAAATTCAGCTATATTTAAATTTTAAATATCTAAATCTAATTTCAATTTCCCCCCTAAATCTGTTGCTCTGCAGCCATCGCTACATTACTATCATGACCACAGTCTACCAACTGCTAGAACCAGAAGACTTGGAGACTTAGTAGGTTGTGTAATTGTTTAGCCTGCAGCCATAGCCCTGTGGCATCGATCTATCAGATCTCAGAAGCTAAGCAGGCTTGGGCTTTGTTAGTACTTGGATGGGAGACTGCCTGGGAACACCAGGTGCTCTAGGCTTGGGAAAAGGACCCAGTAACCCACTTCCAAAAATCAACCCACCATTGAAAACCCTATGGACAGCAGAGAAGCACTGACAATAGTGTTTCCCCTGTTGTACATAGGGTCACTATGAGTCGGATACCGACTCCATGGCATCTAACATAATTGTATAAATTATGACTGTCCTCAGCCCATTTACCTCAGTCAAGGTGATGATTGGTAGCAGAGATTGGAGTGCCACAGCCACACACCAACCAGACAAGGAATAGACCCTCCCCTGGAGCCTCCAGAAGCAACCAGCCCTACTGACACCATTAGACTAACAAGACATGGTTTCCAGGGTAAAATGGAAGATGATGTGATGAAAAAGGAGGGAGGATAGGAAAGGCTAGACTAGTGAGACATGGACATATATTGGATGGGCATTTGACCAACAAAATAATAAATGCAATGGAGCAAAACACAGCTAACAGTCAAATCCCTAAGTTCATAATGGTATGAAATGATCATGTGTCACTCTTGTTAGACATTATACAATTATGACATCATATTTGATGCTTCAGCCACAAGAATGCCCATTGAAAAACTTAAATAGTTCTGAAACTAGTTAGTTGAGCCCCTTGTAATTAGAGTTATTTTAAATGTATATAACTTCTATAAGAGATCATTATGGTGAATCCAGTCAGGAATTGAAGGAATCACTTAAGTAAATTCATTTTTCCCAGCTGTGTTAGTTTCCTATTGCTGTTATAACAAATAACCACAAACACAGTGGTTTAATGACACAAATTTCTTATCTTATGGTTCTAAAGGGGCTGGGATTTAGCTCAGTTGGCAGAGCACTGCGCTGCAGTCTCTGAGGTGCCGAGTTCAATTCCCAGCACTGCAAAAATGGGAGCAGGACCTGGCAATCCACTCCCAAGGCAATCCCAAAACAGTCTGCCATTGAACACCCTATGAGGGTCACTATGAGTCGGATACCGACTTGACAGCACCTAACAACAACAACGGAGAAGGGCCTGGCAATCCACTCCCAAGGCAATCCCGAAATGGTCTGCCATTGAAAACCCTATGAGGGTCGCTATGAGTCGGATACCGACTTGACGGCACCTAACAACAACAACAACAAACAACAACAACAATGGTTCTAAAAGCCAGAAGTCCAAAATCAGTCTCACTGATGTAAAGTCAGGTTGTTACAGGGCTGGTTCCTTTTGTAGCCTTGTTGGCTTGTGGCAATGACAGTTCAGGCTGGGGTTCCACTTATCATGAGGGCTTCTCTCACTTAGATCGCCTGCATCCCTTTTAGAACGACCCTAGTGATAGCTTCAGGGCCCACCCAGATAACCCAGAATATTCTCCCTGTCTTAAGATTCCCAACTGAATCATATCTTCTAAATCTTCACTGCACATAAAGTTCTATCCCCAGGTTTCAGGGACTGGCATGTGGACAGTTTTGAGGTCATTATTCAGTTGCCAGGTCAACTTGTATTGAGATCTGAATTTTATGCGGGGGTGTGCCCAAAGCCCAAAAGGAGAAATGCCTGGGGTGGAACTGCGAGTTGTCCTGGGCTTCCCGTTTAGCCAGACAGTGTAGCCACTGGGAAGTGGGGGCTACCTCTCACTGCTCTCAGTCTCTGCCTGAGAACCCAGCTTTGGTGGCCCTACCACCTATACAGCCAGGTATTTTCAAGAAAGTATTACAATTTTAAAAACAAGACACCCAGTCGGGTGTGCGCCTTTAATCCCAGCGACTCTGGAGGCAGAGGCAGGAGGCTCAAAAGTTCGAGACCAGAGGCAGCCTGTGTAACTTAGCAAGACCCTGTCTCAAAATACAAAGTTGAAAAAAAGAAAAAGGACTGGGGGTGCAGCTCAGCAGTTGAACACTTGCAAAAAGCACACACAAGTCCCTGGGTTCAACTCCCAAGTACCACAAAAAAATAAAAAATAAAAAATTAAGTCATCCAGTTAATGGTCATTGTAATGCAGAGAATTAACTGACTTTTCCACCTTATCCTAAATTTGCAAGACACATTGACTTTGTCAGTGGAGTCAGTGTCTCCATGAGCATTAAGAGTTTAATCTTTTAAATCCAGTCACATGTCTAACACTTTTCTTTTCTTTTTTTTTCTTTTTTTTTTTTTGTGGTACTGGGGGTTGAGCCCAGGGCCTCACGCTTGCATGCTCTGCAAGTGCTGGACCACTGAGCTGTACCCCCAGCCCTTTTTTTTTTTTTTTTTTTTTTTTTTTTTTTACTTTTTGAGACAGGGTCTCACTAAGTTACGCAGACTGTCCCTGGTCTTGAACTTGCGATCCTCCTGCCTCCGCCTCCCAAGCTGCTGGGATTACAGGCGTGTGTCACCGCGCCCAGCATCTCTAACACTTTTACAAGTTTTGCTGTTTCTACAAATCACCAATACTATTGCTTACTTCCCAGTCTCCTTTAAACAAACTTAAATGCACTTATTTTCAAAGGAAACTTTGTGTCATGATCATAATTAAAAACAAGTACTACTTCCATGAATAAAAACAAATAGGAAAAATAAATACTTTATGTTGAAAGATTTGAGGCCGTCCACTCCCTAAAATGATCACCTGTCATTCCTAGTCCATGGCCACTGCTGGGAAGATGGGGCCCTCGGGGTTGGTCCAAGCAAGGCATAGTGAACAATAAGATCTGGTTATTTAGGTGACCGTGGCTTGGCTGATATGGATAGGTAGGCATTATCAGGCAATATGGGGGACAAGGGGATTGAAGATGGCTCCTGCCTTTCCGCCACAATGAGGAAGCCACGTGGGTCTCTGAAGACATTGGAAGGACATTTTCCAATGGATTCCATACCCTACTCAAGCCCTCCAGTCATTTACAAAACAAAGACCCCAGGCCCACATCACACTAGGCACCCAGAGCTGGGTGCCAGGAGCTGGTGTCACACTGAGCATTCCCTAGTTTGGATAAAACTAAAGGAAACACCTGCCCACCCTCTCTTCTTCCTCAAGCTCTCTCTCTTCCTTTCTCTCTGCTCTCTCTCCAGTGACTGTGTACACATCTCTCCCTTCTCTCGGGCCCACCATTCTCTCTGTCTATCCAAGGCACCTTTCCTTCTAAAAGCCTGCTTTACTCTCCTCTTCTCTCTGGCTTCTTTACCTT
>VMDO01004641.1:0-122579 GCA_007922755.1 Pedetes capensis | reverse complement strand
GCTTCATTTCTGTCACCAAGACCATATTTTCCAACTACCGGGCCTTCTTCTTTGTTTCCAACCTTTGCATTCCAGTCACCAGTGATTATCAGTATGTCTTGATTGCATGTTTGATCTATTTCAGATTGCAGAAGCTGATAGAAGTCTTCCCTTTCTTCATTTGTGGCCTTGGTGGTGGGTGCATAAATTTGAATAATAGCCATATTAACTGGCCTTCCTTGTAGGCGTATGGATATTATTCTATCACTGACAACATTGTATTTCATGACAGATCTTGGTCCTTTAGATTCTTATATTCTCTTCTTCCTGCACCACAGTTAAGAGGTTTTGTTTTGCTTTGCTTTTTAAAAAATATTGAAAATGAAATTTAAGTTTGCCTGAGGAGCAATAGTATTTGTGAGACAGTGCTGTTGTACTTTAACAATTTTTTCCTATAACCAGTGAAACTGCTATATGCTATGAAGAAATCAGGACCAGAATACCACCTACCTCTCCACCCTATCATACCCTCTTGAAAAACTCCTGGGTAAGACACTGTTATTGTTGAAATATGTCTTTTGAGGGCAGACAGCAGACTGGTGATCCCCTAAGGCTCCTCTACTGCTGCTTCTAGAATAACTGAAGCACTTTCACCTGGGCCTAACAAAATAGAGTATCTTATAGTGGTCTAAAAATCAGGGACGTGTTTTGAGATATCACATTCAGTTGACAGGTGGAAGTGTGAAAAAACTGCCAGCATTTGGTGAGTAGAAGCCAAGGATTTTAAGTGTGTGCTATGCCTAAACTGTCCTGCATAGGGAAGAATTGTCCCAGGAACAGGTCCATTGAGAAATACTTAGATGAACATTGGATACTAACTGTACTAAGCAAGCAACAGAAGAATCTTTTAGAATCTTAAATGTAGAAGATAGATAGGACCAGTATTGACTATTTCAGATACTGTGCTAGCCAGTTTACCTAGGGCCAATGATGACTTTGTTGTTTGCCATTATTCAGTGTAATATAGTGGACATATAAACATCATCATCACACATTTAAGTTACTTACATGGTTGTAGCAAGAAGTGGAGAATTCATGTCATTAAATTTTTAAAGAAGAAATACCTACCGAATGTCCATTATTGGTAATTATATAGCAAGAAGAAATTGTTTGAACCTCAGAATGGAATAAGCATGATGAGTCCAGGATTGGATATATGTTCACATCTACCATTCGTAGTTTTTAGCTTGTCAACTCACGCTAAAAGTGTATAGGATAATTGTATAAATAACTACCTAGAGTAAAAATTACAACCTACAAGAGTGTATATTGAAAAGTAAAAGCACTATTTCTCCTTTCTTTGTCCCCAAATTTTTTGTGCTTCAGTAGTAACTATTGTTAAATGTTGTTACTCTTTCTGATATTCTTCAGAATTTGTATATAAATTGTGTTCATTTGCATATATATTTTTTAAATACACAGAGGACCATACTATATATACTATTCTCCTTGCTTTCTATTATTTAGTGTATCTTAGACTGGTTTTACCTTGATATTCAATTTTTACCTCATGCTCCATTGTATGCATGTTTATCTGTTTAACTGGTTTTTAGTTTTTGTTTCTATGTTTTATTTCCTATTATAGATTGCACTGTAGTGAATTTCTTACATCATTATTTGCATATTTTTGGGCTTCCCTGTAAGGTAGGATAATTGCCAGATCAAATTAGCAGATTTTTTTCTTATTTTTTAATATAATTTTCATTTTGAAATAATTTTAAGCTTACAGAGTAGTTAAAAATACAGTATAAACAAACATTTTTCTCAGAACCATGAGAGTAAGTTGCCAACCTGATGGCCATTTGTCCTGAATATTTTAACACATATTTCCCAGAAAGTAAGTACATCCAAAATATAACCATTAAAATCAGAAATTAACACACTGATGTACTGTCCTTTGGTCCACAGATCCCCTTCATGTTTCTTCAGTTATCCCAATAATGTCTTGATTCAGAACCATGGGTTACATTCAGTTGTCCTATCTCTTTAGTTTTCTTTAGAGCATTTGCTCAATTTGTCTTTGACTCCCATAACGGACACTTTTGAAGATTACAGGCCAGTTATTTTGTAGAATGTTCCTCAATTTGGGTTTGTTGCATGTTTTCACAAGATTAGATTTAGGTTCTGCATCTTGGCAGGAATATCACAGCCATGGTGCTATGCTCTTCTCATTGGTGGAACATAATTCTCCTTTGTTCTATTACTAATTTTCACTTTGATCAGTTTATGAAGACAGTGCCTGTCAGGCTTTTCCATTGTTAGATTGGTCATTTTCCATTCATAAGTGATAGATATTTTGGGGGGAGTAACTTTGAAATCGTGTAAATACAGTATCCTAATCATCATCAGATTTTCTGTTTCATTTGCTTATTAGCTCAGTATGGAATTATAGATTTTGATACAGTGGGTTATTATTTGTTACTATTATTTTGATTCTCAGATTGTCCCATTTTGAATATGAAATACCTCTTCATGTTGTCTTCTGTGTCCTTTTGACCTGTCCCCATTATTCTCTGCATTTTCCAGCATTCTGATACAAATTATTCCAAGCTAATCTTGTAATTTTCTTGCCGCAGTACTAGAATCAACTATTTCTTCAAGGCAGTTACCTTTTAGTGGAGAATATTATTTAGAAGGCAAGATCTTAACTCCAGTTATGTTTGTTGCTTTCAGACCCTTTAAGTGGGAGAAACTAGAGAATATACAAATGCATGTGTTTATAAAATCATGAGTTTACGTGGATATATGCAATTTGCAGCTCAGCATCACAGGGTTCATTCTAGTTTTTTCCTTTTCTACATTTGTAACTCCCTTTTCCAGTAATGACAAACCTGGCTACCATTATCTTCAATTTGTTCATCTTCCGGGGGGTGTGGTGGTGCAGCCTGTAATCCTAGTGGCTCAGGAGGCAGAGGTAGGAGGATCAAAAGTGTGAGACCAGAGGCAGTCTGCATAATTTAGGGAGACCTTGTCTCAGAGTACAAAAAAAAAAGGTTGAGGGCACAGCTCAGTGGTACAGCACTTGCAAAACATGCAAGTACAAGGTGGCCCTAGGTCCAACCCCCAGAACTGCAAAAAAAAAAAAAAAAAAAAAAAATTTTTTTGTTCATCTTCCCCTCTGACTAATCTTTGCTACCCCATCCCAGGACAGAGGCCCTCCTCATCTCAACGTGGGCTCAGCATTCTATGCCAGGTTACCTTCCCCACCTCCTCACTCTTGAGTGGCTTCTTCATCCTGTCCAGGCTCTGACACACCAACCACACCATGTTACCCCTCCACAGAAATGCTCTCTTTCATCAGCTTGGGCTCAGTTACCTCATCTGACACCAGGCACATTTTAAATTTGGACATAGATTCTCAAATTGCCTTAGAGAAAGGTTCTACCAGTTTACATTTCCATCTACACTTCACCTTTTCTTTCATAAACCTACTTACACTAGATATTAAACATTTTAGTTTAGTTTTGTTTTTTCCACCAGTCTAGAGGTGAGGAAATCCAAGATAAGTGTGTCCTCAGATTCAACTCCTGGTGAAGGTTGTTCTCCTTTATCTTGTAGAAGGCTCCTTTTTCATGGGAGACAGAATAAACTCTCTGATGTCTCTTATAAAGGTACTAATCTTTTCATGATGCCCCTACTGTCATGACTTCATTCAATCCTAATTACCTCCCCAAATCTCTATTTCCAAATGCCATCACACAGGGAGGGGGCCTTCAAAATATGAATTTGGTGGGGATGGAATATGGACATTCACTCCATAAATTGATGTATACAAGTAACAGAGTACAAGATTCATATTCAGTAAACATTAGTCCTCTTTCTTCTCTCGCCCCCTAATGTACTTAGGAGTTTGGATTTTGGATGATGTTTGCTATTTATTTAGAATTTGAACTATTTCTGACGGTAATTTCAATTAGTAGTTTTGGATATATCCAAAGTTAAGGTTGTTGAATTTCTGAGTTATTTGTTACTTGACTTATTTTCTAGTGTTAAAAACTTGTAAACAACAACAAAAATAAATTATTGCTGTTAACTATTTTTCCAAAAGTACTTTAAACAACATAAGACATATACATACATATATATATATATATATATATATATTACATTGTCTAAGAATACATACAGATCAGAATGAAAAACCTCTAAATCCAGAGTCTGGTGCTTAAAAGGTGGGTGGGTAGTAGGTGTTGTGAACCAGGATAGTAAGTAGTGTTTAAAAAAAAAAAAAAAAACTTTGAAAAACTTTGATTAGCTGTCAGGGGGTCTGTGGAATGAGCAAGAAGTAAGCAATTGTGATTTTAAATATTATTTTGTGTTAACTGCTTGCGTGGTAAACATTATTTATTGAAAAATCTGATGATGTCTTTAGAAGGAAATACAAATTTCAAAAACTAATCTTTTTTACATGCATACAGTTGGATTTTTATTAGTAATTTTTTTTGTTGTTGTTGTTAGGTGCCGTCGAGTCGGTATCTGACTCATAATGACCCTCATAGGGTTTTTTATGGCTGACTGTTTCAGGATTGCCTTGGGAGTGGATTGCCAGGTCCTTCTCCCATTTTTGCGGTGCTGGGAATTGAACTCAGGACCTCAGAGACTGCAACTTATTGCTCTACCAACTGAGCTAAATCCCAGCCCCATTAATTTTTTTAGTGTACACAAATTAATGGGTTTCGCCATGACATTTCAATACACGGATATCATTGTATGTTGCTTGTGTTCACCAATCTTCTTCTGAACTATTCAGAATTAACAGAATATCTTTTTCCGGTTGTGTGCTCCGTTGTACACGCAATGTTTAGTAGAAATAGTATTGTCTTTGTTCTGGAAAATGTTTCTCTGCTTATCTCTCTCACCCCCTACTCCTTTATAGTGATTAGCATATATTAAATGGTTTATTCAGTTGGCATGTATTTGTTGTTTCCTATAAGTCTGGTACTGAGGGATGCAGAGAAAGAATTATATTAGGTGCCGTTTACCCATTCTGATTACTTTATATACATAATCTCATTTAATCCTCACAGCAGCTCTATATGAGGTGTAGATATGTGTGTTTGGGGGGGCTGTTCAGCAAAAAATAGCTTACCCAAGATCACAGTTAACTATAGGCTGCTCTGAAGCAAATTTGACTCCTTATGTAGATATCTATCTTTGAATTTAGTAAGTAAAATAAGTGTCAGGTGTCCAGGAGATAAAGATCAGGGGCCTTCTCATCAAGTGAAGCTCTTTAGTATCTTGGAAGCATTTATCCTGGAGTGGGACTTTAAGCCACCTCACCTCTGACACTCCAGTTAAACCAGAGCAACTTTGATTTTTGTCTCTTTTATCTGTTGAGCTTCTTGGTAAAATTTCCTTTGTTTTCTTTCCTCTGTGTGTTGGGGGAGGGGAGCAGTAGGGAGAGACTGAACAACTGATTGTAATGTCCAACAGCAGTTCAAAAGAAGGGGAAATTATTTCCAGTTATTTAAAACATGACATAGCACCTTGGAACAGAGCTTTCAAAAGATAGGAGTAGACAACAGACGTTTCCGAAAGAAGGAAAAGTAGATGCATAGGGCTGGAAAGGCTGGGATTTAGCTCAGTTGGTAGAGCAATGAGCTGCAGTCTCTGAGGTCCCGAGTTCAATTCCCGGCACCACAAAAATGGGAGAAGGGCCTGGCAATCCACTCCCAAGGCAATCCTGAAACAGTCAGCCATTGAAAACCCTATGAGGGTTGGTATGAGTCAGATACCAACTCGACGGCACCTAACAACAACAACAACAACAACAGGGCTGGAAAATGAATGTGTATGTGTATTTTGTTTGCCTGTGAAATAGTAGTTGGAAGTGCAAGTACTTAGGGATCCAGTTGTGGAGAGGTTTAAGCCAAATGAGCATTTTGGACTTAATCTTTAAGTAGATGAGAGAAGTAGGTTTTTGTTGTTTTTTGCATGTTTAGCTTATGACAGTAATATATGTATGTATCTTTTAGGCTGTAGCCTGTTTGTTGTTGTTGTTGTTGTTGTTGTTGTTGTTAGGTGCCAATAAGTCATGTCCGACTCATAGCAACCCTGATAGGGTTTGCAATGGCTGATTGTATCAGGATTGCCTTGGGAGTGGATTGCCAAGCCCTTCTCCCATTTTTGTAGTGCTGGGAATCAAACCCAGAATCTGAGAGACTGCAGAGCAGCGCTCTACCAACTGAGCTAAATCCCAACCCTCATAGGCTGCTTAGGAAACAACCCAGCAGAATTATCTTGAAAAGACTAGAGTCAGGTAGGCTCACAAACAGTTGAAATAACTCAGGTGAATACTAGGGGCCTGAAATAAATTATTATTAGGAGTGAAGAGAGTGATTCAAGAATAACAAGGGAAGAATAATCAATGAACTTTTTGGCAACTGGTTTCATACAAAGTGTTTGGAATAAGAAGAAATCAAGGATTTTGCACTTGGGTGTCTAGGAATGTGTATTGATACCATTCACTCTATTATGTGAAGCAGGGTCAGAATGAGACAACCAAGGTAAATTTAGGTCCTGAGGACATAGGAAAGATGAGAGTCATGGCTTTTGGCAATTTCATTAAATTAAAGAAAAAATGCTAATCAATAAGAGAACCAACAAAGTGAAATATTTTGTCAAATGTGTTATTAGGTGCCGTCAACTCAGTATCCGACTCCTAGCGACCCTCATAGGGTTTTCAATGGCTGAGTGCTTCAGGATTGCCTTGGGAGTGGATTGCCAGGCCCTTCTCCCATTTTTGCGATGCTGGGAATTGAACTTGGGGCCTCAGAGACTGCAGCGCAGCGCTCTACCCACTGAGCTAAATCCCAGCCCATTTTGTCAAATATATATTTTTAATTATTGATGAACAGAATTGGATTAGAATTTCCTTTGTTTTTAAATATAAGAATAATTATAAATGGTTATACAGGTTATTTTGAGCCTCAGTTTCAGACTCTTTGCTACAAATAACTGAAATTCACCAGTGGCCTGATAGCAACATCATTTATGACTTCATTTTTATTGTTTGCTGTGAAATCCCCCACTGACAGCTTTGGTCCTTGTTAGAAAAAATATAGTAGAAATTCTGTGCTCTTAGCTTGTGGTGCTAAGCTAGTTATTGATATCTTGGCTATTGAATAGATCTGTAGGGTATAGTGTGGATGTATTTGCATCCGATAACCTACAGAAATGAAATTTTAGAAAAAATTTTGATCTGTTTTATGCAGTGTAAACAGGAACACATGTAAACCGACTAGAGTTAGCTTTGTTATCATAATTATGAGTGTAATGATGCTGTTTGCAATTATTACTGTTTTCTTTTCCACTCACCTGTGGTAATGAGTATACAGTTTAGTATATTTCTCTTCATGTAATGTTCCACATATACGTGAACATTTTTTTATTTGAAGATATTTGGTTTGTGTTCAGTGTGGCTTTACTGTTATGGAATAAGAATTTGATGCACCTAAAAATTGATAAAGAAAATGTACAAACCTACTTAATATACGAAATAGAATTTTCTCTTTACTTTTCTCTATAGTTTCATACTTCATCCCTTTAAGAAATTTGAGAATATACATTGGAAGATAGGGAAAGCACTAAAAACATTTTCTAGGATGAAAGAAAACCCTTTCCACACTTACATGTCAAGGTGATAGAGAGATCAAGTATGTGAGATCTTTGATAGCTTCTATTTTTTAAATTTAAAGCTCATCAGAAATGTAATTTTTAACTGGCAAATGTGAGAAAAGCTAACTTTGGGGCATAGTGTTAAATAATTTAGAATTACTAGAATCCTATGTATTAGGAATCTGTTATTGGTTATTTCGAATTCTAACTTTTGAAAATATGGTATTTTTTAAAATGGTACACATCTGGAGGCCCACACATTGAAGTAAACACAGCTATGCTTATGTAAATGATTAATCACAATTCTGGCAGTGTATTTAGTATTAAAGGTAAAGTGTGCACTTTATGAGGTTATCTACATATTGAAGGACAGCATTAGATATGAATCCTTTTTTGGTTTTATTTGCCCTTTTAAAACAAGCTGTTTCTAGAATTGAGGCTGTAAAAATGAGTAGTTAAATAAAATGGCTTAGGTATCAGTATTATAATTGAAAATTAAAACAATTCAGAGATACATTGTAAGAGGTGTCAGCTAAACACAATGATTACTATATTCACAGCCTTTTTATGTTATACACTCAGTAGAGTTTACATATGACGCCTGCAGCCATACCTCTTTGGCTTCCAAATGATGTCAGAAGCTAAGCAGAAACGGTCCTGGTTAGTACTTGGATGGGAGACCACCTGGGAACGCCAGGTGCTGTAGGCTTGGGAGAAGGACCAGGCACCCTACTCCCAATAACGAGCAGCCATTGAAAACCCTATGAATAGCAGAGAAGCAATGACAATACCATTTCACCTTTTGTACATATGGTTGCTATGAGTTGGACACTGATTCGGCACCTATCACTAACAAAATCAGAGTTTATATATATTGTAACATGTGTACAGTATATTCTACCACTTAAACTTTTTAGAAAATAGGTTCAGTACATAATATTGTTGTTGTTGTTGTTAGGTGCCGTCAAGTCAGTATCCGACTCATAGCGACCCTCTGTACCACAGGGGAAACACTATTGTCAGTGCTTCTCTGCTGTTCATAGGGTTTTCAATGGCAGATTGATTTTTGGGAGGGGGTTGCCAGGTCCTTCTCCCAAACCTACAGCTTCTGGTGTTCCCAGGCGGTCTCCCATCCAGGTACTAACCAGGCCTGACCCTGCTTAGCTTCCAAGATCTGACAGGATCTGATGCCACAGGGCTATGGCTGCAGGTTGTACATAATATTAGCTAAGCAGAATCTTAGTTTTCCTCTAAAATAGGTGACAGACTGATTTGTTAGGGTGAACATTATTGTTTTTAAATGACACGCCTATGAAATAATTTTAAATGCTTAATGAGTTATAACTCAAAAGAAAGTTATTTATCACATTCCTTATTTATGGTAGTTGGAAGGATTGCATGATATTATAAGCTTTAGTGCTTCATACTCCTAGGATAAGATATTAAGTTTAAAAAGCCTATTCACATTTATAAGATGAATGATAAAGAATTTGATTCAGCTTCTCTATCTTTGTATAATCAATAGTATCATAATTACGAAGTACTATGTAATAATACCAAAGAAAGAGCTATAGTCATGAGTGTTTTTGTATGTGTTCATCCTAAAAATCTTGCCTGCAGTATCGTTCCCCTCTTTGTGAGCCAGTTTCTTGTCACAGAACTTTATTTCTTCTTTTCCTTTTCCTGCCATTAAACTAGCATAAGGTGGGTTGTTACAGGAGAGGGAGATAGATGGTTTATCCTTCTGCCAAATGATCATCAGAATTCAGCTTGATGAAATTTCATCATCCCCCCACTCCCTGGAACTGGGGCGTTGAACCCAGGGCTGCAACTCTAGCACATTCTTTACTTATTTTGAGCCAGAGTGTTGCTAAATTACTAAGGCTGCCTCTGGCCTTAAACTTGAAATCCTCTTGCCTCCGCTTTCCAAGTCACTAGGATTATAGGTATGCACCACTGCACCTGGCACAAAATTGCACCATCTTAAAGACCAACAAAAGAAGAAAAATCACTTCAAAAACTTGTATCTCTTCTGTTATATTAATAAGTTTGATTTTTTCAAATTAAGTACTGGTACTCCATAAAACAAGTTATTGGCTCAGTTATGTTTCTTGGTGATTTTCTGAGGCTTTTGGGTAGAAATTAACAAGCATGTTTTTTCCTCAGAGTTAAAAGAAGTAAAGCCAGCTTGGAGACATTTGAGTGACATCAAGTAATAATAATATTGAAATCAACATTTTAAATCAAATAATAATTAGAAGTTTCCAGGGCCCTATAATTTTAGTGTTTTTGAAACATTAAAGACTTAAAAGACAATTAAACCTTTACAATGTTTTTCGAAGATTTAAAAGGTTAGCAGAAAAGTGTCAGATGCTCTTATTTCTAAGTGGAATCTTTTGACACATGATCATTTCCTTTTTAGGAACCAATTCACATGGAAACTACTTGGTTAACCATTTAGGAGACTTAACTGGAAATGGTTCAGTGTTTCAGGGTGACTAGAGGATTGCTGTTACAGAATGTTAAACACTTGAATTGTGACTTGACTGATGTTTGTCACTTTCTTAAGAACACAGTATCCAGTCTTTTTTCAGATTATTTTTTGGAACAATAATTTCCCTTCCATACCTTTATAAAGACTCCTAAAAAAAAAAATCTACAAAACAACTGTTTAATTTGACAATTCCTGTTACTAGTCTCAAGCCAAATAGCCTATTTAAAACTGAAGTTTGAGATTGGGGAATAATGATAGAAAAAAGTTAATAAAATATTTTCTTATAAGGCATTCTTCATCTGTTTTTTGATTGTGGTAATGCTGATGGTTTTCAAACAAAAACAATATAATGTAGAGTGGTTTTTCTGTCCTTTGACTAGTTTTCTAGGATTGAAAAGAAATCTCTTAACTTAGTGATTTCCATGTCTCAGATCTGAAATTAGCCATTTCTTCAGGGAGTCCAGGTTCTTTCTAAGGGGGGAATGAATGAATGTTTGAAGTCAGGGTAAGTGGGGTAAGTGGAAGTCAACCCAAGTGGTAGCTTTGAAAGATGGCACAGAGATGAAGAGCAGCATGAAATGTTTGATGAATAGAAAATTATAAGCAGTTTCAACACATGAAGTATAAAGTTAGGGACTAAATAAAAATGAACATCTTGTGAGTCATTCTTTATTGCAGTTTTCACATTAAAGGCTGTGTATAAGAGAGTACTTCAAGCCACATGACCACCATGAGAGAGTTATCCCAGTGAATTTGAATGTTAAACAGTTTTTTAAAACTTTTAAAAAATATTTTTGGGTTCTTTTTTGAAACAAGGTCTTACTATATTTAGCCTACACTGGCCTAGAACCCATACTGAGAGCTGGGGTTATAGCTGTGTGCCACCACACAGGCCAAAATATTTTTATTTTAAAACAAACACATTATGTAGTATAACGTATGGTACTGAGTGCTGGGATTACAGATGTGTGCTACCACACCAGGCAAAATATATATATTTTTTATTTTAAAACAAATACATTATGTAGTATTATTGTGTGTGTGTGTGTGCGCGCACGTGCGCGCGTGTGTGTGTGTGTGTGTGTGCGTGAGAAAATGGAAAACTATGTCAAAATTAAGCAGGTGGATCAGCATAAGGAGGACAGCTGGGTAGACATAAACTCTCCTCTGGGGTATTTTGACACAATTAAAGTGAAAAGAGTACAAAGTGACATTATCCTGAAGGCTATTTTATCAGGATCAAGAGGGAAGGAGCAAAAATGTGTTAAAAGAATATTGTCATTGTGTGTATGTGAAAGGATAATATAAATGTTTGATCTAGAGTAGTGATAATAAGTGAAAGATAGGGATAGATTTGAGAATGATTTAGGAGAAGAAGCTGGCAGGACTTGGGTCATGGATAGAGAAGGAAATTTAGGATAATTCTCCTGGCACCTGGTAAGGCTGACTGAATGCATTTGTGTTTTTCCTTAGTAAGGCCAGGAAAGCATGTTGGTTGGAGGTAGGGTAGTGAGTCAAGTTCTGCTGATTTTGAGCTTGTGTTCAGTAGGCAGTTATATGTAGAATTTTAGAGTTATCAGAGTTCTGTAATGGAAACAGATTTGAAAATCAATAGTGTTTTACTAAACTATCACTCAGGGAGAAACTAAAGCAGGTACCAGGAATGTATTCTTAATTCAGGCATTTTGCTACAGAGATTTAGTATTCAAAAGCGTAAGAGGAGGGATATTTGGAGCCAATTTGTATTTCGCCCTATGCCCTTTGTTTTCTGAAATAGAAGCAATAACTATTTTGGTTATAGGCAAGCCATTTTACTGATTAGTTCCTTTCTATTTATATACCTTGTGGTCTAGAAATTCTGTGCTCTTAGCATTACTTTCTCAATAGATAGTATGTATTGCAGTGTTAGAATGCCTGAAGATGTTAGTTTATGTATGTATTTTCTGACTATTCTGAACAAAAGTCAAAATCTTAATCTAATCCTCCCCTCTACACCCTAAACTGAAGGATGAAAAAGCAAAATTTAGAAAACTAAAATCTACATTTCTCTTTATGCATATTCATATTTTTCCTTCAAGAATCTGAAGTTTTCATTGATATTATTAATCAAATACCATGGTGACTTATAATTTGGTCTGCTTTTTGCACCTTTTTATGTTTAACAGTTTTGAATCCTACTCTGGTATCTTCTTCTGGTATTCAACTTGCTTTAAAGTTATTGGTGCTGTGTTTTGAAAGATGGTGATATAGACCTTACAAAAATAAGCTCAAAGAAAAATCAGTGGAGTGAATATCCTCCTGAAAGTATAAATTTTCATGGCACATAGGATTTTATTTTATTACCTTCTGTTTTAGATTTTGTACAGATTCAAGAATTGTGAGAATAAGACAGTAAAAACTGAGACTTAAGAAGGAAGATTACTATTTCTCATAGATTATGGTATTAGCTGTTTTTGAATGTGAAAGTGTTCATTGGCAAACTGAAGTTTTTATATTTGTGAAGATTACGAGAAATATTTAGACATCTGTTTCTATTTTTAGACTGGGCTGGTTTAGATGAAGATGAAGATGCACATGTCTGGGAGGATAATTGGGATGATGACAACGTAGAGGATGACTTCTCCAATCAGTTACGGTAGGTTTTAAGCCGGGTTTTTATTATAGTTCAGTATTAATTGTAAGCATGGAATCTGTAGCTTACATAGATAATTGTCTTCTTAAAATCTTGGAAATAGACTTTTGAATTATGTAAATAAGACATATTACCTTCATCTTCTGAGTTTCTAAACATGAATACTTTGTGTAATTGCATACAGTGTTTGTTTTTCTAGTCTTTTTCAGAGGTAATTAAATAGAGACATATTTGATATTTTTTTTAAATCTTAGTTTAATTCTGTCAGTTTATTTCTACCAACACTGACTAACTCAGCAGAAATTAGAATCAGAGTGATGGGGGACCTAATAAATAGATTGGTGATTCTTAAATTTGGATATTGGGGCTGTGGGAGTGTACTTTTTCATATCCATGTACAGATGTACTCAATTTGTCTATTCTGAAAATTTCGTATAAGTGGAATCATATAATATGTGCCCTTGTGTATCCAGCTTCTTTCACTTAGCATAATATTTCTAAAGTTCATGCATGAGGTAGCATGTTTTAGTATGTTATTCTTTTTATGGCTGAATAATAGCCTATTGTATGGCTGTTCTGTAATAGTAATGGTTGTTCAAAAGGGAAATGAGATAAAATAAAGTTTAAAAAGTTACTTTTAATAGTTGTACAATAGTGCCTATTGTATGCTGCATTTTAAAAAAAGGATTGAAAAACCCTACATCCTAAAGACTTAAACTTTCTCTAGAAACAACAGTTTTTCACATCTCTTTTCTCCTCCTTTTGGAAATAGTACAATTTACTTGACGCAGCTTTTCTGATTTCTCAAAGATTGCTGACTCAGAGTTTTTATTATATCTTTTGGTTCTTCCAGTATCCTGAGATGTAATGATTCAGTCTTAAGACTTTAAACTACTTTAATGCAGTTTGGAATTACCACAGCTGCCTTAGTTTTCAATTTAGTCTTAATGACGTTTTTCCTTTTAAAGTCTTATGGACATGATAAGAACCATAGCTGAACAGTAATCCTACTTTTTCTCTAAATTCTGTTAATATTACACCATCTATTCCAGTCATTGGACCTATCCTTTTTCATTTTCCT
This sequence comes from Pedetes capensis, assembly GCA_007922755.1. Taxonomy (NCBI): domain Eukaryota; kingdom Metazoa; phylum Chordata; class Mammalia; order Rodentia; family Pedetidae; genus Pedetes; species Pedetes capensis. The sequence continues at coordinate 108,716 of VMDO01004641.1, read as the reverse complement.
TGATCAATATATGGTTCTTTAAAGCCCATTTTGTTCTTTTTATGGATCTCAATTCATTCTGGCATCAAGTTAATTCTATATATACAAGCTCATGCATTTTCTTTTTGTACTAATCTTTGGTTAATATCCTTTTGAAATTGAGCTGTCTTAGAGAAACCCTTGTTACTTTTCTTTAAAATGTGCATCTTCCTTTCTCCCTCATAAGAGTCACTTTATGCTGTTAAAATATTTATTTTCAGGCCCTCCAATGCTATTGAGCCCTACTTCATGTTCTTAATCGCATGTCTGTTTTTGTGATGGTGATTTTATGAGATGTTCTGTTTTGTTTTGTGGATATTTTTTTGAAATTTTAAAAATTGAGGCAAAATGAGTTTCTTTTCCCTTTCATGAGTGTCAAATTTCTCTAGAGTTTTTATTTCTTTTTTCTCTTTCATTAGTCATACAGTAGTGTCTTTTCTTAAAAATTATTCAAGATATTATTGAATATTATGATTTTTGTCAGGGGACATTTAGTAGTAAATGTATTGATAGTTGAATTTCTCATCACTACTACCTCTTGTCTTTTTATTGACTTAGAAATTGAGCATTATCCATATATTCTTTGTGGGTTACTGTTTTTATAATATATCTTCAAAAGTGCTCTTTTTTTCTGTTGTGTTTCTGCTTTTTTGGTTTCTGAATTTCCATAACTGTATAAATTATGTGACATCCATTAATGATAAAGTATTTTATTTCCCTATTTGAATCATGAGATTTTCTCACTAAGGCTATTGATATGTCACCAGTGCTGTCAAATAGAACTTACTACAGTGATAGAAATATTCTGTAAGCTACACAATTCAATACAGAAGCTATTAGTTACATAATGGCTACTTGAGTACATGAAATGTGGCCATTGTGGATGAGGAACTGAGTTTACTTTATTTTAATGGCCATACATGACTACCATATTGAATAATAGAACTTCAGACAGTCCTTCCTTTAAAAAGTTTGTATTGATGAACAAATCTCCTGCAAAGGGGTTCTTCCTGGTCTTTGTAAAATGCTTGTAGGCCCTTACTGCAGTATTATGAACTGTAATAAAGGGCATATTTTATTATTCTCTGACATTGTTATGTCCTAATCTCCTCTAACTTTGGAGGAAGCTCATATTCTATTCGGTCAATCTGCCTGGGTCCCAGCCCTAGATCTGCCTGTTACTTAGCTGTAAGGACTTTTAGCTAGTCAGCCCTACTGTGACTCACTTTTCTCACATACAAAATGCAGATAATAATTAGTACTTTACTGATAAGGTTATTATAAAAATTAAATGAGTTAATATGTACAAAGTGCATAGAGAATGGTTTGCGGTAACATAGCATGCTGTATCCTTTCCATATTCCTTTTTCTCTTCAGTGTAATTACCTTTAACAACTAGAAATAGAATAAGGCCATTTCTCTTCTCCAAGAAACTAATAGTTATTCTCTTTTTTTGCTGCTGATATTATTCATCTCTCTATAATAAAAATAGGTAGCATTATGATTCCTCAACCTTGTATCATATCTTACATAAAAACTCCAAGAAGCTAGTAATAGTTCTTGATTTACCATAGCCACTGTAATAAAGACATACCACTATAAAAAAAGACATAGCCACTGTAATAAAGCTGAGAACCTATTGGTTGCTGTTAGTCTTTTTTCTTGTTCTATTTGTAAAAGGATTGCTGCTGCTTTTATTTCAACAAGTCTACATTCACTGTGTGTCTTATCATATATCATTCCAGTTGTGCCAACTTTCTTTCCTCTTTCTTGTCTTTGTTGGTTCCTTCCACATAACAGACTCAATGATACATATAGTGTTTTTGTTTGGCACTCAATGGCCTTAATTTATTTTTCTTTTAGTTTCTTATATTTTAAAATTCTAACAAAGACCTTTTTATCTTCTCTTAAGAGTTTAGTTGACGCATGTCATCTCCTTTGTGTTCATAAACAGTTTATAAATGTAATTAATTGATGACCACTTCTCATTAGCAAAGCAGATATACACAAACCTGAATGATAAATTTGATGTACTTGTTATTTAAATCTTAGGTTGAACTTCCAGGATTCAAAGGCAATTACCACATTCCCTAAAGATTGGTTACAAGAATTTTTGTAGGAAACATTTGAGAAGCTTTCTGTGATCGACAAAAATAGAAGCTTTTAGCTTTTCCCTTCAGTCTTAGTCGTTATGTAAATACTACATTTCTATAACTTTCTCTCAATTAGCCCTGTGAACAAAAGAGAGTTGTTATATATACAAAGGACAGATATTATACTTTTCAGTTTCCTGAGATGAGGGGAAGGAGCTCAGATGAAGCAATTTAGTACACTTAGCAAAAGACAGGCCAGAGTCAGAGACTTGCACTGGGCTGTTGACTTCTACTCCAGTGTTTATAAGCAGAAAATAAGGATGAATCACTGAATAATCTCTGGCTTTGATATAATTCATAGAAGTTAGATCAATGTTTGTATCATAAGTAACTGAAGACTTTAAGAAAACAAAGTAATCTGGGGAAAGGAATAACAAATATTATACATCATTCTTACCATGTGTTTTTTGCATTGTGCTTACACTGGCTAGTGTAAGTGTATCTAAGCCAAATTAGTCTTGAGAACAAATGTCTTTTATGTTACTGGACATAATGATATCAAGCATTTTAATCATACTTTATATTTATACATTGTTTTCTCATACACTGGCCCTCCAGTAATTTTGTTAAGAACTTTTGTGAATTCTGAATTGTAATAGATAAGTTGCTGATAGTATTTGGAATGGTCATTTAAATAGTTGAAGCTGGTTACAGAATCAAACTTTTTTGTGCAAACGTTTTATACAAGGAAGATCAGCAGTTTGTGGTTGGCGTTCTAAAATATGACTGAGATGTCAGGTTTAAATTGATAAAAAGTATTTTTTAAAATAATATGTATTTGTACCAATATAATTTTTGAAATTTTCTTCCACATTTAAAATTAGGAAATTAAAAGTTTTGTTTAATATTTTTATGAAATTTATTATATTTGACAACAAATAGTTAATATAGAAAGTTCTCACCTTTAAATTTGATTAATGTTTTTTTCTTGGTTAGAACAATAGATGCATGTCAACATGGAAAGAAGTGTATTTATTCTTTCTGTGTATCTAACAGTAATTTACACCATGGTTATAAAATCTGTAAAGATTTGATATTGATATGTACTTAGTTATGAGGTTAATGATTCTTAGAATTTGTGTTTAAGGGGCTGGGAATATAGATCAGTGGTGGAGTACCTGCTTAGTTTGCATGAAGCCCTGAGTTCAATCCTCAGTACCAACAAACCAAAAACAAGCAAAAATTTATGTTTAAATATTTTTTAGAAATAGAATATTTTATAGTATTTGGAAGGTATTTGGAGGCTAGTGATATATCTCATATTTCTTGCAAAAATAGATTTATAAAAAATTTAAGGAAAATAAAATCAAAGGGAAAAGGAAAATTGTATTAGTATTATATTGACTCCATGTCCAATTTCTTTCTTATAAAGGTTTCTTTTTGGGACTTAAATAAAGCTATTTGGTAATATTTTAAGCTAGTGCCCCATACTTATCTCATTTATTTATTGTATTATTTCTTAACATGTTTATTTGATTTATCATAAAGAATACTTAATGATGTTGTTCTTTGTGTTTTATTATAGAGCTGAACTAGAGAAACATGGTTATAAGATGGAGACTTCATAGCATCCAGAAGACATTTCGAAGCACCCTGAATTTGAACTGTACACTAAATTCTAGGACAGAAATGAGATACTTTATGAAATATGTTTATTTCATTATCTGATTGGATTTATTTTTGTTTTTGTAACAAAAAATAAATGTTTTGGCCTAATCTTGGTTTGGTTCAGATGTCTGAATCTTTTGCCTCTATTCATTAATTTTATATTCATGATTTTTGAGAACCTTATTTATTTATTTTTTTGGTGTTAGGTGAGACTCAGTTTTTTTTAAAGAGGTCCAGGGTAGATTTCAATAACCATCAATACCTAGCATACTTTGAAAAATTAGATCAGGTAATGTATGTAAAGCACCTTGAACAATGCCAGTGCCTGGCACACAGCAACACTCAGTAAATGTTAGCTGCTGTTATTACATTTTTTACATCTCTAGAAACTCTTCTACCTGGATCCCATGTTCATCCTCAAAAGGCTTATGTTACTATCACAAAATTTTGGAGCAACAAGAGATTCTGTGAACAACATCTCCAACAAAGTCATACACAGCTAGGGCCAGAATTCAAACATAGAAACATTATTTAACTTTCATTTTCCCACCCACAGTTAATGAAAACATGTGATCAGTTCATTTTTTTTTCCATATGGTGACAATAAGTTTATTTTATTTTATTTCTTTAAAGAACATTACATAGGACAACATGAAGGAGCTAAACTATGTGACCCATATTTGAGCAGGGGGAGGGGACAGGAGGTTCATTCAATGTTATTTTTTTTCCTCCCTTTATTAGTAAATGATGATTGGGTACAGAGTAATACGGCAATGGCTTTTTCCATTATCCATCTTTTACATCCCTTTTAGCAACACTTTAATCAACCCACAGCGTTTGTGGAGCCTTATGGCTAGTTTGTAGTTAAACTCTGATACTTATTTGGATTATCTTCCCCTATTTTACCAACATACTCATGAAGTGCTGTTTATATTGAGATTGACCTCTCCCCCTTCATCCCTCCACATTGACCCTACTCCCCATTCCATCTTCTCCAATCTTCACCTCCCTCTGCTAGATCCCGCCCTCCTTCTTTCCACACTTTAAATTGTCCCTTCTACACTAATTTTAATCGTGCAGTTTTAATATTTCAATTTATGTATAGGATTTTTTCCTACCTTTAAGTATGATTCAGCACCCACATGAGTGAGAATATATGGTACTTCTCTTTTTGGGCTTGGTTTCGTTCACTTAAGACGGTGTTCTCCAATTCCATCCATTTTGCTGCAAATAACATCATTTCATTTTTTTAAATTTGCTGAGTAGTATTCCATTGTGCATATGTACCATAATTTTTTTATCCATTCGTGTATTGATGGGCACCTCGATTAATTCCATTTCCTTGCTATTGTGAAAAGTGCTACATTGAATATGGAAATGCAGATGTATCTGTGGTGTGATGACTTGTCTCCCTTTGGATATATTCCCAGTACTGGTATAACTGGGTCTTACAGCAGTTCTATTTTTAGTTTTCTGAGATATCTCCATATTGATTTCCAAAGTGGTTGAACCAATTTACAGCTCCACCAACAGTGTAGGAGGGTTCCATTTTCTCCACAACCTCACCAGCATTTGTTGTTATTTGTTTTGTTGGTCTTGGCCATTCTTACTGGAGTAAGGTGGAATCTGAGTTGTTTTGATTTGCATTTCCCTAATGACTAGGGATATTGAACATTTTTTCATGTGTCTCATGGCTTTACGAACTTCTTCATCTCAGAAAGTCCATTCAGTTCCTTTGCCCACTTGTGTATTGGATTATTTGTTGTCTTGGGAGTTGCTTTCTTGAGTTCTTTGTAAATTCTGGAAATTAGTCCTCTGTCAGATATACAGGAATGGAAAGATTTTCACCCATTCAGTGGGGTCTTTCTTAACTCTGTTGATTGTTTCCTTTGCTGTATAGAAGCTTTTTAATTTCATGTAATCCCACTTATCTATTCTTGTTGCAATTTCCTGAGCAATTGGAGTCTTATTAAGGAAATTCTTTCCTATGCCTATATGTTGGAGCGTATTATTTATCTTCTAGTAATTTTAAGGTTTCTGATTTTATGTTGAGGTCTTTTATCCATTTCAAGTTAACTCTCTTGCATATTTAGAGGTGCAGATCTGTTTTCATTTATCTGCAAGTGGAAACCCAAGTTTCCCAGCACCATTTGTTGAAGAGGCTATCCTTTCTCCATTTTGCCTGCTTTGCTCTTTTGTCAAAGATCAGGTGGCTATAGATGTATTGGTGTATCTCTGAGTCCTCAATTCTGTTCCACTGGTCTTCCGGCTTTTTTTTGTGCCAGTACCAGGCTGTTTTGCTTCTACAGTCCTGTAGTATAGTTTAAAGCCACTGATTGTCTTCCCGCCTGCATTAGTTTTGCAGCTTAAGAGTGTTTTGGCTGTATGTGGTCTTTTGTGTTTCCATATGAATTTCTGGATTATTTTTTCTGTTTCTGTAAAGTCTGTCATTGGAATTTTAATGGGAATTGCATTAAATCTATAGATTGCTTTTGGTAGTATAGCCTTTTTTACAATATCGATTCTCCCAATCCATGAGCAGGGGAGGTTCTTCCACCCTCTAGTATCCTCTGCAATTTCTTTCTTTAGTGTTTTGAAGTTTTCCTTGTAGAGATCGGCAGGATCTTTGGTTAGATTGATTCCTATATATTTAAGCTTTTGGTGGGCTATTGTGAAAGGGATGATAGCCTTAATTTCCTTCTCCTACTGCTCACAGTTGGTATAAAAGAAGGCTACTGATTTTTTTAGTGTCAATTTTGTATCCTACTACTTTACTGAAGGAGTTAATTAGGTCTAAAAGTTTCCTAGAGGAGTTTTGGGGATACTTTAGGTAAAGAATCATGTTATCCAGGAATAAGGATAATTTCATCTCTTCCTTGCCTATCTGTATCTCTCTGACTTCTTTCTCATGTCTAATTGCTCTGCCTAGGACTTTGATCAGAATATTGAATAAGAGAGGAGAGAGTGGTCATCCTTGTCTTCTTCCTGATCTTAGAGGAAATGATTTCAATTTTTTTCCATTTAATGTGATATTGGCTGTAGATCTGTCATAAATGGCCTTTATGATGTTGGAGATATTTCCCTATTATGTCAGTCTTCTCCAGGGTTTTTATCATGAAAAGGTGTTGCACTTTGTCAAGGGCCTTCTCAGCATTGATTGAGATGATCATGTGGTTTTTGTTTGCAAGTCTCTTGATATGTTGAATTACATTGATTAGTTTTCGCATGTTGAACCAGACTTGCATCTGTGGAATAAATCCCACTGGGTCATGATGAATGATCTTTTTAATCTGTTGCTGAATTTGGTTTGCCAGGATTTTGTTGAGAATTTTTGCACCTATGTTCATTCGGGAAATTGGTCTATAGTTTTCTTTCTTAGAATGAGTTTGGGAGTGCTCCTTCCTTTTCTACTTTTTGAAATAATTTGAGGAGAACTGTTATTAATTGTTCTTTGAAGGTTTGGTAAAATTCTGCTGTGAGCCCATCAGGTCCTGGGCTTTTCTTTGTTGGGATCTTTTTTATTACCTTTTCTGTTTCAGCATGTGTAATGGATTTGTTTAGATTGCTTATGTCCTCCGGACTTAATTTTGGTAAATTGTATGTATTAATAAATGTATCCATTTCTTCTATATTCCATATTTTGGGAAATATAATTTCTCAAAGTATTGTCTGATGATTTTCTGGATTTCATTGGGATTGGGGGGTTATGATTCCTTCCTTGTTTCTAATTTTTACAATAATGGCCTTTTTTTACTTTTGGTGAGATTGGGTAGGGGTGCATCTATTTTGTTAAACTTTTCAAAAAACCAGCTTTTAGTCTCATTAATTCTATGAATTGTCTTTTTAGATTCTAATTGGGATATCTCTGCCTTAATCCTGATAAGTTATCTGTCTGAGTACTCCTTTGGGGTTTGGTTTGTTGTTCCATTTTTAGCCTTGAGATGTGTCATTAAGTCATTTATTTGGGCCTTCCCTAATTTATTGACAAAGGTACTCACTGCTGTGACCTTTCCTCTTAGTATTTCCCATGCTGTATCTCATAAGTTTTGGTAGGATGTGTTTTCATCCTCATTTGATTGTAGGAATTTTTAATTTCTGCTTTAATTTCTTCAATAACCCATTGATTATTCAGCAATGTATTATTTAGTCTCCATGAATTTGAAAATTTCTAAAGGTTTTCTTGTTTTTGAGTTCCAATTTTATTCTTTTGTGATCTGATAAGGTACAAGGGATGATTTCTACTTTTTTTGTATTTGTTGAGGCTATTTTTGTGTTGTGAGGGGCTGGGATTTAGCTTAGTTGGTAGAGGGCCGCTCTGTAGTCTTTGAGGTCCCAAGTTTGACTCCCAGCACCGCAAAAATGGGAGAAAGACATGGCAATCCATTCCTGAGGCAATCCTGAAACCATTAGCCATTGAAAACCCTCTAAGGGTCTCTATGAATGGGACATGACTCCACGGCATCCAACAACAATTTTTGTGTACTAAAATGTGGTCTATCTTAGAGAAAGTTCCATGTGGTGCTGAGAAGAATGTGTATTCCTCATCAGATGGATGGAATATTCTGTAGATATCTATAAGATCTAGTTGGTCTAAGGTGCAAATTAAGCTCATCGTTTCTCTGTTGATTTGTGTTTTGATCACCCATCATTTGGCAAAAGTGGGGTATTGAAGTCTCCCCTAATTACTGTGTCTGGTTCAATGTATTCCTTTATTTCCCACAAAGTTTGTTTCATGAAGCTATGTGCCCCTATATTTGGAGAATATATATTCAGTAATGTTGTTGGTTGCTGGTTGATTGTTTCTTTTAGTAATAGGAGACTCAGGTTAAATGATATGGGGCTAGAATTCATCTGATTTCCAATTCAGTACTTTTCTGAAGCTACATCAGTTAAATGTTGGGCCAATTTTATGAGATACTTCTTTTACATCCCTTTAAACTTTAATGTCACTGTATTTTGATAACCAGCAACGTTTACTGACAAATATAAGGTGTGCCTTCAAAACCTATGTTTTAAAAATATTAATCATTTTAAATTGCTGTAATTTACTTCGTCCTTGGGCCATTAATAATGTTATTAATGGTTGATAGAATACTATTAGTACTTAAAGTCCATTGGATGCTTGATCACAGTTCTAAGAATAGTATCTTCTGTTAAAATTGGAGAAGTGGGCAAAAAATGCTTTATCAACATGTGCATATTCTCAAGTACTATAAATAGCAGATTCATTTTATACAATAATGTTTCTGCAAAGGGATTACTGTTACCACACCTACTGTTGTGAATGGGAAATTTAATTTGGTTTGTGAAGGATTCTTTCTGACAAAACTTAGAATGGAACTAATATGTAGGGGGTTCTCAGGAATATTTTTAACAAATCTGTTGTTTATTAAGAGGTAGAATTGTCAATACTGTTGGTAATTTCAAATGTAAAAGTTATGTAACATAATGCCATGAACAGACACCGAAATAAGAATTGGTGACCTGAGATATGTTATGCCTCAACATTATTTTGAACATAAATACATTTTTCCTCTTAATACAAGCATAACTTCCTTGCCTGCCTGGGCAGAACTGTTAAATAATAAAATGGAATAAAGAACAAAAATACTTGGAAAGTGTAAAGGCCCTGTAATAGAAGTGATAACTTTTGTAAAAGCAATGAAGCACTACCAGCCATGTTAATGTCATAATATGCTGAGCAATATTTCGATATATATTTTTCAAATATTCTGGTTAGTGGTTACAGTGTCACCACTAGACTTTATAACAATGGTCACCTTGACTATGTCAGATCAGTACCCAGAGTGATGGTCACTTTATGTGACTTGAATTTAAATTGGTGAGGTACAATTTTGAAACCTCATAGGAATTGGGCAGAGCTGTTAGTGGGTTATTTGTAGTTAAAGTGTTTCATGCTTAATTATCAAAATTTAGGGGTTTTTGTTGGTGGTGGGGTTTTTTGTTGTGTTTCTTTCTTTGTTTTGTTTTTTCAGTACTGGAGAGTTGAACCAGGGCCTGACACATACTTCTCTGCAAGTGCTGTATCAATGAGCCACATTTTTTACTTTTTATCTTGAAAACTCTATGAGGGTCGCTAGGAGTTGGACACGATTTGACGGCACCTAACAGCAACAACAATTTTGAGAAAGACTCTGGTTATTAAGTTACACAGGCTGTCTCTGGCCTTGAATTTGCTATCTTCCTGCCCCTGCCTCCCAAATTGCTTGGATTACAGGTGTGTTCCGCTGCACCTAGCATTTCAGTGATTTTCTTTGTTAAGAGTTGGGTACCTGGAAATGGTTATGTGGTATCATTAGGTAACTAGTTTATCCATTAGCAGGCAATATGGAGAAAAAGGGGATTGAAAAGGGCTTCTGTCTTTCTGCCAGGATGAAGAAGCCAGCTGCATCTCTGAGGACATTGGAAGGACATTTTCAAATGGGTCCCACAACCTACACCAAGCTGTTAAGCCATTTATAAAACAAGGACCCTCAACCCAGGTCACACTAGGCACCCAGAGCTGGGCGCCCAGGGTTGTTGTCGCTTTGAGCCCTAGTTTGAATAAAACTAAAGGGAACATGCACTCACTGTCTCTTTTTCCACAAGCTCTCTGCTTCCACATCTCCCTACTTTTCCTCTCCATTATTCTCTCTCCAGTTGTTACATACAGGCCTCTCCCTTCTCTCCCACCTGCCATCTTCTATGTCCATCCAAGGCACCTTTCCTTCTAAAAGCCTGCTTAACTCCTTGCTTTTTTATCTTCCCTTGTGGCATAAACATCCTTATGCCCATTCAGCGAGGGAAGACAGGTTTTTTTATTTTCCTTTCCAGGTTTACCTAAGCTCCAGGTGACTCAGTTTTCCCAGTAATTATTCCTTAAAGGGGTACTATCTTTAATAAATTTTATCAATACTCTCTACTACAACTTCTGTGTTGCATATAATTCCTTTTATACACCGAATACAAGGACAGGTTTTGCCTCCAGGATCCTGGACCTGTGTTCTATACTCGTCTACCTGTGCTCCCTGCATCTCCCCTAAAACAGTATCAGAATGATGAAGCACATTAGAATTAGAAAATGAGGCTAGCCAAGCATCTGAAAATTATAGAATTTTACAGTTTATAAATTTTTTTAACTTTTGATCTTCCCAATGGCCCTATGAAGCAGGCAGGAAGAACCTGTCCAGGTCAACATTTTATCATATAGAAAACAATGCCCCAGTAAGTTAGGAAGTGAATGAGGTCAGGATTGCCTGGCTAGCAGGTGGTAGATACAGAACTAGAATCCAAGTTTCCTGATTCTGAGATTTACTGCATATTTTGGAAAGGAACATGAATTCTGGTGTTAGATCACAATTTGATTCATTCTTAGTCCACTTATTTTGCTGTGTATATCTTTTTTTTTTTTTTTTTTTTTTTTTTTTGCGGTACTGGGGGTTGAACCCAGGGACTTGTGCTTGCATGCTTTGCAAGTGCTGGACCACTGAGCAGCACCCCCAGCCCATTTTTTCAGGGTTTTTTGTTTGTTTGTTTGTTTGTTTGTTTTGAGACAGGGTCTCGCTAAGTTATGCAGACTGCCTCTGGTATTGAACTTGCAATCCTCCTGCCTCCGCCTCCCCAGCTGCTGGCTTTACAGGCATGTGCCACCTCACCCGGCTCCTGTGTATATCTTAAGTATCAAAACAGCCTAGTAAAAGTTTTCTGGTTCTGTAAAGTAGAATACTTGTAGGGATGAACTAATGATTAAATATTATGTGTTGATCAATATGTTGTTTTTAGGTGCCTTCGAATTAGGTCTGACTCGTATCGACCTTATGTACCACAGAATGAAATGCTCCCTAACACTGTGCCATGCCTGGCACTATTGTCACTGCTTCTCTGCTATTCATAGGTTTTCAACGGCAGATTGTTTCCAGAGTGGATTGCCAGGTCCTTTTCCCTAGGCTGTAGCACCTGATATTCCCAGGCTGTTTCCCGTCCAAGGACTAACCAGACTGACCCTGCTTACCTTCCAAGATCAAGTGGGATCAGATGCCAGGGTGCTATGGCAGCAGGTGATGATCAATATAATGGTGATCAATAAGTTATTTTTTCCTTACTCAGCCGTGCTAATGCTTATATGGAAGTTCTCTTACTTCTGCCTAATAACACTGTTATGTTGCTTACTATATACCAAACATTGTTCTGAACTATTTATATATCCTAATCTTCACAACAACCCTGAGATAATGTCATCTGCCTTTCACAAAGAAATTGAAGCACCAAGAGGCTGATAATTTACCCATAAATACTCAGCTAGGAAATGGTAAAGAACTCAGGGATAAGGGACTATTCTATAAATTTTGGATTTGTCTTTCAAAAGCACATAATATAGTCTTTTCTAGATTGTTGTTGTTAGGTGCCGTCCAGTCGGTATCTGACTCATAGCAACCCTCTGTACAACAGGAGAAACACTATTGTCAGTGCTTTTCTGCTGTTCAGAGGGTTTTCAATGGCAGATTGATTTTTGGGAGGGGGTTGCCAGGTCCTTCTCCCAAGCCTACAGCTTCTGGTGTTCCCAGGCGGTCTCCCATCCAGGTACTAACCAGGCCCGACCCTGCTTAGCTTCCGAGATCTGACGGGATCGGATGCCACAGGGCTACAGCTGCAGGCTTTTTCTAGATTAGTGCTCCTTAAAATTTAGTTGCATGGCTCTATGGAGAAATGAAGTTTTCTGAAAATTTCTTCCATTGTAGAAGTTTTTTATTGATATAGACAAATGTTTCTGTTAATGGTGACTCTTTTTCCCTTGTAATTTTTCATCACTTCCAATCTTTTCCTGTAATTCAATTCCATTTGAAACTAAATTGTAATTAGGATCAGCATTTTCTCTTAGGTCTTGGCTTAGAATTGCCATGGGATGCCATGTTCCATCATGATGAGCCAACTCCCTTTTGAAAGATTATATTATACACTAATAATGTATTGCTTTTTAAAGTAGGTCTTGGTCTGCATTGTATTTTTTAAAGATATCCATATTCTTTCATATTTTCCAAGTTAAGAAGGGCAATATGTGCCACCCTTTTGTGAGAGAGCTGACAATTTACCCTACCCTCAGACCACTCACAAATGATGGTGATGGATTGGTTTGGGGTTTTCAAAACCACTACCACCTACCTTACAGTGTCTTATGCTCTGCCTCTAAATCTTGCCTTGGTTATAGACTCTGCTGTGAGTTTGCTTTTTGTTGTATGTGTATATTCTTTAGTAATCTCATTCGGTTGTAGTTGCTTTAAAAAAAATTCTATATGTATAATTTCAATTCTTTGTTGTTTTAACCTGTCCTTGAACTCTGAACTCATATCCAGCTAATAACTTGATTGCTTCTGCATTGTCTAATGAGTGTCTTCAACTTAACTTGGTGAACAGAGAAATCTTATTATTCTTCTCAAACTTGATCTTTCCTCCAGTCTTTCCCATCTCACCTTTTCTACCCAATTGCTGAAGCCCAAAATGTAAGAACTGTTTTTGAATCCTGTGTTGTGTCCAATCTATTGGCAAGCCCTGTCAACTCTTACCTCCAAAGCATATTCCATGTAGTTAATACTACTATTGTCCGACTTACTCAGCTTCCATTGCCCCCTTTGTCTTTCCTAACACATCCTCATTTCCTCCACTCAGGTGTCCATCCTTCTTTCACATAGGCCATGTGACTCAGGCAAGCGAGTCACTTCCAGGTCAGAGTGGGCTCTGCTTAATCCTTAGCCAAACCTGGTAACTCCATTTCCCTTGCAAATGATTAGATGAGGGATTGGCATTGAAACTAAAGGCCCTGGGTGATTCTCGCAAAAGAGAAGTCCTGCTTCATAAAATAAGCCACATGAAGCCAGCCTCTCCTTCTGAGTAAAAATATGGGAGCATCTAGTCTAAAGAGTAAAAATATGGGAGCATCTAGTCTAAAGAGTAGAAATATGGGAGCATCTAGTCTAAATTACCAGTGTCATTCATCTAACAACCCTTTCAGATTGTGGGTGAGAGTGGCTAGGAAGTTTGGAAGAATAGGATTCTTTGATGACATCATTGAGCCTGTTCTAGGACTAAGCTTCCTGTAAAATAAGCCTACAGATTTTCTTATTTAAGACAGTTTAGGTTAGGTCTTTGGTTTTTCATACCCAGAAGACTTTTAACTGATATATCCAGAATCTGTTGTCCCTGCTGGTATCCTAGTCTAATCATTGCTTACCAGGTTCTACAGTGATCACCTAATGTCTTTACTTCTTTTTCTGCTCTGCAGTCTTTCAGGAAAACTTGAGGACCTTGTTAAAATTTAGATCATGTCACTGTTTTGTTTAAATGCCATCACTGCTTCTTAAAACAGCATATAATCTAAACTGTTTATAAAGCTCACAGTGAACCATCTTATGGCTGTCTTATTGACTCAAACCACTTGATTTCCAGTACTGTCATAGTTTTGTCATCTCTGAAAAGTAAATAAAAACTAAATCACCTAAGCAGAAAGCGATTAAACTATATGCAGTTATTCAAACATGCAATTGCTTGAACTAGGCCTTTGCACAAGTTCCCTGGAATGTTTGCTGTTGTCTTCATAAGGTGGCCTTCCCTCATCATCCACGCTAAGACAGGGGTCCCCAGTCCCAGGGCCCTGGCCTGTTAGGAGCCTAGCCACACAGCAGGTGAGCAAAGCTTCATCTGTATTTACAACTATTCATTCTTGAATTATCCCCAAACCATCCTCCCTCACACCTTCCATCTGTGGAAAAATTGTCTTCCACAAAAAGATTGGAGACTGCTGCTCTAAGGATCTACATGGTTATCCTATGACACTTTGCTTTCTCTCCTCTCCTCTCCTCCCCTCCCCTCCTCTCCCTTCTCCTCTTCCTCCTCCTCCTTCTCCTTCTCCTCCTCCTCCTCCTCTTCTTTTTCCTCTCCTCTCTTCTCTCTCCCTTTCTTTCTCCCCTCCCCTCCCCTCCCCTCTTCTCTTCTCTTTCTCCCTTTCTTTCTCTTCCTCCCCTCCTCTCCTCTCCTCTTCTTCCCACCCCTTTTCTCCCCTCCCCTCCCCTCTTCTCTCTCTCTCTCTCTCTCTCTCTCTCTCTCTCTCTCTCTCTCTCTCTCTCTTTGATTACAGGGGTTGTTGTTGAGTCCAGAGCCTTAGAAATGCAAGCTAAGTGCTCTCCCACAGAGTTGTATCCCTAGTCCCTTTTTTATTTTTTATTTCGAGACAGGGTCTCACTAAGTTGTACAGGCTGCCCCTGGCTTCCAATTAGAAATCCTGCCTTAGCCACCCAAGTTTCTGGGCTTATAGTTATCAGCCATTGTGCCCGGCTGACCTATTACTTTCTAAAACATGCCCAGCAATACCACCAGATTTTTTGTTCATTACTGTTGCATTGCAAATAACCACTTCCTTGAGTGCCATAAACTAACAACTAAATGATACCCAGAATATTGATTTCATTTTGCTCTTGATATAATTGCCTTGACGACTGATGGGTTGTCAAAAAGATTGATGCAATAGTAAGTTTCATTTTATAGTTATAGTTTGAATTTGCTAATCAGGTAGAATCACTATATTGTCATTTTGGTTTCCTTTTTTGTTCCTTAACTGTCATGGAATTGAATGAGACTTATAGTACTTCTACCCTCTTTGCTACCCATTTGCTATGGTATAGTATTCAGTAAATATTAGAACAATATTGGTAACAGCAACAAGGTAAAATGGCTTCTTCAATTAGGTGACTGTTAGAGACAGTCTTGCAGTTTTCCTAATGAAGATAATATTTAGAATTACAGGAAGCCACATACAAATGATACACAGGACATTTAAAATTCCAGATTATCAGCCTGGTATGGTAGTGCATACCTGTAATCCCAGCATTTGGGAAGCTGAGGTAGGACAATCCTGGGTTTGTGACCCTCCTGGGTTACATAGCAAGACCCTGTTTCAGGAAAAAAAAAAAAAAAAAAAAGACAAAATTCCAGATTATCATCTTCACCTGGGCTAATAAACTTATATTTATAATGTAACATTGTATATTTATTCTCTTATTTATTGTTATTGTTTGTTTCCAGTATTTCTTACTGGTTTCCTTTTTAGACTGAAATCCCTAAATGTAGAACTGCTGTTGTATTTATCTTTAAATCCCTTTGTCTTAGTTTGGGTTCTTTCAGAAATAGATAAAATAGTTTGGGTTCTTTCAGAAATAGATAAAAATAGAGATAAGAAATGTGTGTAGTTTATTTCAAAGATGATAGGAGAATGGGGCAGTGAGACAGTAAAGAGAGGGAAGCTAATAAAAACTGTGTATCAAGTAAGTTACCACTGTGAGTAATTAGACCTTAATTCCACCTGGGAATTCTGGGAGGCCATATACAACATACCCTGGAGTGATCTCATCCAAGGAATAGGGGAGCCAGGGGACTTAATGAACTCCTGTTAGTCATTGGCTGGGGGTTACTCTGAGAAAGGGAAACTCCCCAGCGTCTTCTGGTATGGCTCTTGTATAGGCAGAATAGGTTCTGCCTACCAGAGAAAGTGTTCAGCAAGAATCATAATTGCTACCTGTTGGAAGTGGAGCTATTCTGCCTGGAAATGGGTAAATGAGGAGGGAATAAGGGCAGGACACCAATAGTATCTGTTACATTCCCAGACTATTCTTGGTGTATATTAACTATTTGCTAGAAAGTGAGTCCTAAAGATCAGGAGATCAAGAAAGTTTAGTAGAATCAGCATAGACAAGGAAACCATTGTTGTTGTTGTTGTTGTTAGGTACTGTAGAGTCGAGTCCGACTCATAGCGACCCTATGTACAACAGATCGAAACACTTCCCGATTCTGTGCCAGGCAAACGATATTATTTATGTTTAAGCCCATTGTTGCAGACACTGTGTCAATCAGTAAACCATGGAAAACGTTTTATAAGAGATGGCTTTTACCTTCCTTCTTGCTTATGAGCTACATGTCCATATAATAAGCCATTTTATACCTAATTGGTTATTCCTGGACAATTCAAACTTTACGTTCTGTCAAAAGATGTAGTAGGATTACTAATTACAAGAAACATACTTTTTTTTGCTGCCTGTGGTGAAACGTTTTTCAGAAAAATGTTTATAGCTTTTTGTTATGTTGTTAGGTGCCCTTGACTCACAGTGACCCTATGTACAACAGGCAAAATAGTATTGTCAGTGCTTCTCTGCTATTCATAGGGTTTTCAATGGCAGATTGTTTTCTGGGAGTGAGTTGCCAGGTCCTTCTCCCAAGCCTACAGTTTTTCCAAACTTCCTACAGCATCTGGTGTTCCCAGGTGGTCTCCCATCCAAGTACTAACTAGGCCCCACCCTGCTTAGCTTCCGAGATCTGATGGGATCGGATGCCATAGGTCTACAGCTGCAGGCTTATAGCTTTTTAGTTTGGCCAAAATATGGCATTATCAAAGCTCAATAACTTTTAATCAAATTGACCACATGGATCTTGTTTACATTTTTGAGATTAATATCTTTTTTAAGGTAAATCAATGTGCTTTTACCTACATTAATGTTTGTAAATAAAGAGGATCTTAACAGGGATTTTTTAATTTTTCAAAGGTCACACTCAAAAAACAAAGACTCGTGGTTGCCATTTTATATATGGAACCCATGGTCAAAGTTAACAGCATGTGTCTTAATGATTTTGGAGGTGGTATTTCTAAGTAGACTAGAGAAGTAGACAGAGCACTGATTTTATAAGCAGAGAAACTGCTTCTTTCTGCTAAGGCCAAAAACGTCATTGCCATTGACTACAGAAATGGCAATCTATGTTTACATCATTTAATATTTTTCAGTAAATTCTACTTTGGTGATTTAAAAAAAGTGTATGTGCTAAATTACTTTGGCGTCAAGAGACATAGGCACCATTCCTCTGAAGTAGAACTATAGGGAAAAAGTTATATAAAGATAACAACCTAAAATTTATCAAAATTAAAACCAAAATTTAAAAACTATAATATATATGTTGAAGAGGTTTCTTCATATTTATAATTTAATTTGTTAAATAAATCTAGCAAAACATTTTGGGACCAAAATTTTTCTCTACCTAAAATAATAGTCTTAGTCTATACATTACTAGTCAATAATGTAGAGAACTAATTGATAGCTATTAGCCTTTTATTTTCCAAATTAAACTCACAAAATAGTCTTGAAGTCAATTGACTTTATTTTTCCATGGAAGACTTTTCCTTTAATATTTTTTGTCTGAATGAAATTGATAATCTCATTTTAAAAGTATTTCAAGGTACAGAAAGTCTAGGCATATTCAGTCAGGAATACGAGGAGTGGTATCAAAGGATGTTGCTGGGAAGCTGTGGGAGAAAGTGGAGGATGGGGCCCCAGGCAAGCATCCTTTGTTTCAGTCACAGTAGTTTGACCTTTATGTGTTTTATACATTGGGATTCAATGTAAGATTTCATTTGGGAAATTGACTCTTCTGCCCATCTTTTAAAGTTTGATAACAGTGATCTAGATTTTCTACAATATTGGCAATTTCTCCTAAATACAACCAAGTAAGTTAGGTTTTACTTTCTATCCAGAATCAGGGTACAGCCACTTCACACTGTGAAAATTATAAACATTTTTTTCTAAGTTTGCTGAGTCTCTGTCATCTATATATGTATTTGTGACCATGATGGTAGACTTATAGAACTGGAGATATTCTTAAAAAGCATCTACCTCTACCACTACATTTTACAGATGAAGAAATAAACCCAAAGTGGTTGTGACCCATCTCCAAGGTCACATTGGGCAGAAGCAAGAAAAGATTCTAACATAGTACTCTTCCCACTGTACTGAGCTTTCTCCTTACAGATTGTTCCATCAGTTTTGAATATAGAATGTTTGCTAGAGATTAGAAAATACAAATGGCATAAAGGAAAGGATGAGAACAAATGGCACTCATTAAACAAATGTTCATTGAGTAGCTACCATGCATCAAGTCCTATCCTACTCACTGAAACTGGTCTGAGTTTATAGGTAACAGCTACACATGCTTTCTGGGCTGCTTGTTAATGAGGGTTAAGTAAATGGTTCCTGCCCTTTAGAGTTAAAATAGTTGTTTTTAATATCATAGTAAACCTTGGTTTTAACTTAGCCACCAGGTCCCTATGTTGATACCAGCACCTAGATTTCCTTGTGGGTAGTTAACACTACCACTTCCCTTCCCCATTCTATTCCTCAACTCCTTCATTTTTTTTGCAGTCTTGATGAGGTCCAAAATCAAGGTCCTTTCCCAAACCCTAGCCAGACTGTGAAGACCTATGTCTGATGCAAGACTATTAAATTATTTCTATCTAAAGCAGAGGGATATAAGGATGAGGAACACTGTCAGAATTCACTCAGCCCAGACCTCTGAATAATTTCTGAGATGCTTTCCCTACCAGAGCATCTGGAAGCCTAACTTTTTAAAGTCTGGCTCTTCAGCCTCATTGCAAATTCTCATAATTCTCTCACTGCCAATAAATTCCCTTTTTGTTAAATTAATCCAAGTTGACTTATGTTGCTTGCAACTAGTTAACTCCCACGATTTTCCAGCTTATGTCTTTCTGGAAAATCATGGGACTCGTTCAGATGTGACAACACAAACTGCTAGAGAAGAATAAGATCTATGAAAGTTTAGGCTTTTTGTCTCCAAGTCAAAAACCTGAGTCTCTATACCAAGAAAAGATGACCCTTACCCCCAAGTGAAACTTTTAGCACTTTGTTACATTAGCAAGCTTGGTATCAGGAGATACCTGTTATGCAATAAACATAATTCCCTTCCATTGTTTATCTTCTCCCCATTTAGAGATGACTTCCTAAGAAGCTGTCCTGGGCCTCTTAGGGCTGTGAAGCACTGTCATCCTGTTCCCAGTGTTCATTTTGATCTGCTAAAGTACCATTGCGCTGGCCCTCTGCTGAGTGCTGTTGACCTTGTTCGCTGATTGCTTTTAGTGATTCCCTTCTGTGATTGATGGAACCGACTGGACAGTAATGAAAACAGAGCTGATTCACTTTATCTTAGCAGGATTAAAGCCTGAAAACAAATCTAATTTTCTTTTATGGGGAAGGGAAGTAGAAACAAAAGATTTTGATCAGCATCTTAAAGTAACATGAAAGGAAGACTAGAAGATTTAATATGGTAAAGGAACACTTTGTAAAGAAAGGAAAGTATAACTGTTAGATTCCTAATGGAAAGAATGGTGGGTGACTCTCTAATTTCCTTTTTAACAATAAATGCGTTCACATGCTAGTCATGGTATACACTAGCCCACATTACCTCTGGATATTTGTGATCTAAATTGAGAGAAAAAGACAAGAGGGCAATATAAAACAATCATGGGAAAACTGAGAGGATGGAATAGAGTGTTGGACAGTGTAATCTGAGATCTTCACCTTTCCATGTTTTCTGTGTATAAAATCAGGGAAAATGTACCTTGTAGGAAATTAAAGGAAAGTTCTTGAGCTCTTTCAAGTTGCTTTTCGGCCAGTGGTGGTGGATGTAAAGGGTTAATTATTAAAACTTGCAGTATAGCATTATGTATTAGACAGTTATAAATATTTTTAAAATTTAATTTCCAACTCTTTTGGTAATTGAAGGCAAGTTAGGTGAGCACTATCATAGGAGGATAAACTATTGCAAGAATATTCTTTCTTCATTCATATCTTCCATATGTTCAGTCACTCAATCAAGAGGGAGAGAGAGGCAACAGAATATCCCAGAGCTATGTCATTGCATTATTGTATCCACAGTTTGGGTCAATGTTGAATCTTTGGGCCTCTGCTTCACATCTGGAAGATGGAGATGTGTCAGTCAGGGCCAGACCCATGGCCAGCCTATATAATGCCTCTGTGTAGACTGGAAAATGCACCCCTTCCTCCAGGACAATGTAACCTCATAAGTTTGGCAAGTGGGACTCTGGCCAGATTTCTGTCCCCATAGTATATGTTTTTTCCTGGATTCCTTTAGATAGAGTATAAGCTACATAGCTGTGTGTAGCAGCCACAGTACAAATTCTTGGTTGTTTACAAAAGAGGCCAACCCTAAATATCTTAGATCAAAGAAGAATTTACTAGCAGGATATAGTGGTCCATAGAACAAGAGGAAGCTGAGAAAGTGACAGGTGTGGGGGGATTTCTGGCATCGGGACCTTAGTGAACCAACATTTCACCTCAGGAGCTAGCTGGTCGTGAGGCTCCATGTACTGCTGCAATGGATCTTTGCCTTGGCCCTCTCCCTTTGTACAATTCACACACCATTTATAGCTTCAGGAGTGGTGTTTGATTGCCCGAACCCCAGGATGGAACAGAGAGGTGGTAGAGGAATGAGTAGGCTCTCTAGCTTCTGGAGTGGAAAATGGCAGTGAGGTGATATTTTAGTGCCTCCCACTAAGACATACACCACTTGGCTCATCCCCAAGGGGAGACAGATGTGCTATTAGAAAGCCATGTAGGTGTGGAGAGAGGTGGGTGCTGGATAACTATGAAATGATAAATGTCTGTAAATAGATCTTAAGTATTAATATATGCTAAAGGAATTTTTGAGCTGGTGTTTAGCTCAGTTGGTAGAGTGCTGCTCTGCATTTTCTGAGGACCCAGGTTCAATCCCTAGTACCTCAAAAATGGGAGAAAAATATGGCAGTCCACTTCTAAAACAACCCCCAAACAACCAACCATTGAAAACTCTATGAGGGTCGCTATGACTGAGAGACAACTCAATGGCACTTAACAACAACAAAGGAATTTTCTAGTTCTAGCTTCCATACAAGACTGCTTTTGTAGTCTTGCTCTAAAGAAAGAGGCATAAAAGGTGTTACAACAAAAGGTGCTGTCGTGGCCAGTTTTCTTGACCAGTGTTCATGTCTTTTTTTCTGTACATAGATGTGATGGGAGAAATGGGAAAAGAGAAATCTCAATCAAACTTTCATAATGTGGTACTCAAAAAATATTTTATAAATTTACTGTTCCATTTTTGCTAGCAACTATGCTCTTTCAGTAACTCAGCCCAACATATGAGCCTCAATCTCCACATATGGCTGATGTGATCTTTCAAATGGAAGGATGTGCAGTGCTTTTCTCTGCTGTCACTAGATCATGGACGTGAACTGAATTCATAATACTACCTAATTGCAAAGAGCTGAGATGTGCAGAAAGGAGTAGAGAATCATGTATTATTGAGCACTTGGGGTTTTGCTCAGTTGATAGAGTGCTGCTCTGCTCTTTCTAAGGCCCTGAGGTCGATTCCCCAGCACTGAAAAAAAATGGGAGAAGGACATGGCAATCCACCTTGAAACAATCCTCAAATAATCAGTCATTGAAAACCCTATGAACAGCAGAGAAGCACTGACATAGTGCTGGACATGGCAGTGTTAGGGAATGTTTCATTCTGTTGTACGTAGGGTCACTATGAGTCAGACTCAACTCAATGACACCTAACAGGAACATGAGAGATACAGGATAAGATAGTTTTGGGCTGGGGCTTAGCTCAGTTGGTAAAGCGCTGTTCTGTTCTCTCTGAGACAGAGTTCAATGCCCAGCTCCACAGTAATCAGAGAATGACGTGGCAATCTACTCCTGAAGCAATCCCAATACAATAAGCCATTGAAAACCCTATGGGGGTCTCTATGAGTTGGACCCAACTCGACAGCACCTAACAACACTCATATCCACCTCAGAGTTCGTGATGGTGAATGGGGAGCTAGAACATTCCCAGCAGAGAGAACAACCTAGATAAAGGTCTAAAGGTAGGATTATGGTGGGTATAATGCAATACTTTTGGGTTGCAAGAAATTT
Organism: Pedetes capensis; assembly: GCA_007922755.1. Classification (NCBI taxonomy): domain Eukaryota; kingdom Metazoa; phylum Chordata; class Mammalia; order Rodentia; family Pedetidae; genus Pedetes; species Pedetes capensis. The sequence goes on along the minus strand of VMDO01004641.1, from coordinate 86,140 downwards.
TGCCTCTTCCGGTAGCTACATAGCAGGGGTTCACTTGAAGAGTGACACCATTTATCATTTTAGTTATCAGAATTCAATGGAAAGTCTTATGTTTTATTAAAAGTAAAAGAGGGGAGGCAGGCATGGTGGTACACACTGTAGTCCCAGCACTTGGGAGGCTGAGGCAGGGTGATTGCCAAATTTTGAGGCCAGCCTAAGCTATATAGGCAAACAAATGAAAGAACAAACAAAAAGCATTTCTACATTTTAGAGTGATAGATAGAAAGCAGACAACTAATAACAGTTATTAAATATATACTGTGTGGTATAACTATGTTTGTTAGGTGCCATTGAGTCTTGTCCGACTTGTAGTGACCCTATGTATTTAGAACAATACACTACACAACACTGTGCCATGCACACGATCTTTTTATGTTTGAGCCTATTTTTGCAGACACTGTGTCTCTTCTTATTTTGAGTCATGCCACATCAGCAAAAAGAGGTCCCAGGGGCTTTACTCCATTCCCATCATTAAGGTCAATTCTACTTTCAGGTGGCAACTCTTCCCCAGTCTTTTCTTGAATGCCTTCCAGCCTAGAGGGCCTCATTTTCTAGCACTATATTTGACAGTGCTTCTCTGCTATCCATTGGATTTTCAATGGATAATTGTTTTGCAAGTGGGCTGTCAGGTCCTTCTCCCTAGTCTATCTTAGTCTAGAAGCTCAGTTGAAACCTATCCACTATGAGTGGCCCTGCTGAAACACCTGTGGCATAGCTTTCAGCATCACAGCAACATGCAAGCCTCCACAGCATGACAAGCTGACAGAGAAGTAGGGAGATGACTATAGCTTAGGCGTTTTCTCATTTAATTCTAAGTGCTATTATCACCCTCATTTTGAAGAACAGGAGACAGAGAAATGCTAAATCATTATCTCAGGTACACAGCTGGTAAGTGATGGAACTGGTGTTCAGATCTAGATAGTCTGACTAAAGAGCTATTTATTTACTATTCTCCAATGCAGCTCACAAGTGTTTCTTGGTCTTGGCCAGGAAGGACCCTGGTGACAAGGTACCTGAGCCTGTAGAAGAAGAAATGTTATTGCGTCTTGGAGGGGTAGGCAGAGAACAGGAGAAAGCTAGGTGTGCAGAGTGCTAATGAAATTCTACTACTCCCTTTAGTGTTTACCCTAAGGTTTGAATTTTGGGTAGTGAGATGTCAGTGCTTTGCTAGCTTAACTAGAGACCGTCCTTCCAGCGTTGCCATTGTTGTTCTTTTCTATTATTATTATTATTGCTACTAATTTTATTTTAATTATTTTTTTTGTGGTACTGGGTATTGACCGAGAGCCTTGTATATGTCAGGCAAACACTCTACCACTGAGCTATTGTCCCAGCACTTTCTTTCTTTTTATTTTCTTTCTCTTTATTTTTTTTCCCCCTGACAGGGCCTTACTAAATTGCTCAGGCTGGCCTTGACCTAGCAATATAGCCCAGGCAGGCCCTGAACTCCTCCTGCCTCAGCCTCCCAAGTGACTGGGCTTACAGGCATGTGCCACCATGCCTGTCTTTTGTTCTTTTGCAGTAAGTGATTTTGAACACTTCACCTGGTTGTAGGTAGAGACTAGCAAAGGTACCCAATGGTGACTGGGTACCCAAGTCATTGAGGCACCATCTGGACAGTGATGGCACTCGTAATCAAAGCCTGAGAAACTAGGGGGAGAAAAATTCAATGGGGAGGAAACTGGAGGTACTGGGACAATTGTCCTTCCCTACTAGGGTACTTCTTTCAAACCTAAAACCTAGATGGGTCTGAATTGATTATAATAAGGGAGGCTATTCCCTTCAAACTTTTGAGTGGCTACCTGCAACCTTTGGCAGCTCAGTGCTCAACAGTGGCTTTTGGGCAGAGCAGGCGCCACTCTAGATTTCCATCCCACCATTGTTCTTTCCTTGCAGCAAGTGACTCCCGGACAGAAGTGCAACAGCAGCATATTTCCTGATGTCCTAGGAAGAACTGCTGGGCACAGGATGCACAGTAAGTACTAAAAACTCTTTGGGATACACTTGAGAGATCACTGAGTTCCAGGCTTTCAGCCAAGGGTTACGCCAACCTAAGGAAAAGCCTGAGTTATGTCAACAGCCAGGAGACAAAGGAAGTATTTTGGTCTTTTAAAATTAAATCTGCTTTCCTAAAATATATTTCTAGGATGAAATTCCTCATCCTGATATGAGAATCATATAATAATAAATAGATGGTCCAAATTACAGTTTATACTGTAAATTGAACAAATTTAATAGTATTATCCAGACACCTAGTTTTTTGTATGTCCCTGAATTGGGTTTTCAGGTTAGTAATTCTCTCTGAGGACCACCCTCTCCAGGCAAACCCTGGGATGTTTCTCTTCTCTCAGCTTTGCAGATTCCCTAGCCTACAATACCGTTTTGTTTTCAGTTGGTTGAATCCTTCTTACCCTTCAGGATTCATTTTGGGCATCATATCCTCTTGGAAACCTTTTTTGAACTTCAGGTTGGGCTCAATGTTCCTCTTGCAGTTTTTCCTTACTCTCAGTATCTTTAGCTTATTCTTTGGATTCATTTAATTGAAACTATCTGCTTCAAGGAGATTTCAACCATCTCCAGTCTTCATTAAAATCTAAACTCCTGATGGGCATGGGTTGTCTTAGTTCAGCATTTTCACTTCTAGATTGAGTAGCTTTCCAAATAAATGTCAGGTAAACCAAATTAAATATGTAAAAAACAGTTACAGTAAGAGGTAGTGAGAGTTCCACAATTCTGTTGTAGCCTTGGAAGTGAGAACTGTTCCTCCTAACCCATTATGGAAACAGTGGAACCAAAATTAAACTCCGTAATCCAGCCATCTCAAAAAAGGTAAATAAAAGGCACCAAAGCTGGACTTGAATCTTACCGTTGACTTCCAATTCTAACTTGTTTTAAAAAGTTGTTTATTCAAGGTGTCTTAATTTGTCTAGCTACAAAATAGCTGTGAATATTATGTTCATGGAAATCTGTGAGGCCTGTTATTCTTATTGAGTCAACATGAATGCATCTCATCATGCCAAAAATAGTGTGTGCAGCTTAATCAATGCAGAAGTGAAGACCAAGAGTCTTGGAACAGTTGTACTGATTTGACATTTTCCTGGAATCAACAGGGAGTGTATATTCCCACGTGGCAAGCTACTGGATTTCTTCCCCTATATTTCATGTTAAAAACACACTTTCCCCATTGACATTTATTAGAAAGTAACACAAAGCAGATTGCTGGATTTTCACTCTGGACATTTTCTATCGGGCACATTGTATGCTCTCGTTGTGCCAGGCATGAGGGCATCCTTGCAGGTTAAGCCCTCAAATCCTGTTCTACTATTTTAATAATTTCATTGACTTAACCTTTATATAGATGAAGTGTGTAATTTCCTCAAAGAATACTTTGCTCCTATGTGCTTGCTGAAAGACTGCTTCAGGTTAAAAATTTGTTCTGTGATCTGTCAGGTGATGATACAAAAGTTTTAACTTAAACACAAACACTAGGTCACACGGCGACAGGATCCAGATGGTTTTGTATTTGATTACACCCTCCTCCATCTCTTTGGTATTTAGATTCTTTCTTCTCTTTTCTGCCATCTGTCAATACACTTGAATGAGGACCTTAATCACCTATGCTATCAACAAGTTAGTGTTCTTCACCCCATCTTCTCTTTCATTGGGTGTAAGAGAAGAATATATTATAAAACAGTATCAAGTTTTACATTATACTCTGTGTCTCCCCCAGGGCTGAGTAGTACTTTAAGACTAAGGCTATGCCATTTGCTCATGTAATTCTAGTATTTGTGACAAAGAAATCAAATGTTATATTTGATATAATTTAGTGAGTTCAAACATATTTTCTTCCAGTATTTGTTGTTATGAATTATATTTCTTATTAATTAGTTATTAGTAATAAACTTGTAGCTTTTGTTATTGATTGTTCTTCATGTTGAAAATTTAAAATGAACCATAACAAGATATTAACAACAGTATAGAAAGTGGTTTAAATGATAGCCCTTCAAGTCAGAATCACCCGACTTATTTCTAGCTCATTTATGTACTGGTTATGTGGCCCCAGGCATTTTGCCTTCCTTATCTCAACCTCCTCTGTAAAGGAGATAGGGGACTAGTTAACTGGCAGGGTTATTGTAGGATTAATGAGATAATTGTGTGGAGCATTTTAGCAGAGTGCCTGGTGCACAACAGATGCTAAATAAATGGTGATTGTTTTCATTATTGATCTATTGTTGTTGTTGTTGTTGTTGTTGTTAGGTGCCACTGAGTCAGGTCCTACTCATAGTGACCCTGTGTACAACAGAACAAAACACTCCCTGACACTCTGCCATGCTCAGCACTATTGTTGGTATTTCTCTGCTATTCATCCAGTTTTCAATGGTGGGTTGTTTTGGAAATGGGTTGTTAGGTCCGTCTCCCTAGTCTGCAGCATTTGATATTCCCAGGTGGCCTCCCATCCAAAGACTAACCAGCCTGAAACTGCTTAGCTTCTGAGATCAGGCGGGATCTGACGCCAGGGTGTGATGGCTGCAGACATTAATATAAGTACCACTACTGAAATAACTGAATGCTAAAATACAGAGGGTAATGAAATAAATTTTTAAAGACATACTAATCTATGATGCATCTGGAAATGTGATTTCAGAAGGTTTTATAAATAATATTTTCATGATAGGGAGACACTACTTGGTGAATATAACTATTATCAGCCACAATAAGTCAGAATACTTAGCTCCTGTGTCTTTAGTAAAAGGCTGCATATTGCTTTTCTGTGATGCTTTCTATCAAGTTCATCAAATTTATATCAACAATATGGAAAAAAGTTCAACAAAGTACTGCCCACAGACCAAATCCAGTACCGTTTTTGTGTGGCCTGGGAGCAAAGAAGGGTTTGTATATTTTTTTAAGTAGTGGGAAAATTTTTTAAATATTTGGTGCTTCAAGAAAATTATATGAAATTCAAATTTCAGTTTCTATAAATAAAGTTTAATAAAACACAGCCACAATCATTTATTTACCTATTGTCCATCACAGCTTTCAATCAGCAGAGTTGAGTATTTGTGACAGAAACCACATGACATGAAAAGCCTAAACTGCTACCTAACCCCAAATATTCCACTCTTGATTTAGAATAATGAAAATATATTTCTAGTACTTAGGAGTCCAGCATTTTCAATTTAAAGACCAATGTTTGAGTTTTTTACAGCTGTCATAACAAAGTGCCACCATATGGGTAGTTCAAAACAATAGTAATTCATTATCTTACAATTCTCAAGGCTTGAAGTCTGAAATCAAGTTATCCCCAAGGCCATGCTCCTTCCCAAAACTGTAGGGGACTCTTGCCTTGCCTCTTCCTAGCTTCCATAGTTCACTGGCAATCCTTAACATTCTTCAGCTTGCAGCTGCATAGTTCCAAGCCTGCCCTTGTTGTCACATGGCATTTCCCCCATGTATCTCCATCTTTACATGACCATCTTCTTATCAATACACAAGTCATAGTGGACCACAGATCACCTCTACTCCAGTATGTCTTCACTGTAAATAACTACATCTGCAAGGACACCATTTCCCAATAAGTTCACATTTCAGGGTACTGAGGGGTTAGGATTTCAACACAATTCAACTTGGGACAATCAGAAAACAGGATCCCTGGAATATGAAGGAAACTGACCAAAATTACAGAGATTTAGTGGCAGAAGCAAAACAAGAACTTGGGATGCTTATCCTGTAACTAATTGATAAATAAAGTTTTCACTATACCACATGAGTTCAAAGTAAATTGATCTCCCATATTTAACATAAATGCAATACTTAGCTGCACTAAGTCCTTTTTAAGCATTAATAATGAACCCTAGTACTAAAGTTGTAGACTGTAATTGGCTAAGATTCCCAGTACTATAATTTTTATTTATTTATAACAGAAAGAATGAGTATAATGAAGTTTCTTTTGTTATTGTTTTCCTATTTCAGGTGTCAGCATACCATTCTAGGAAACAGAATTGAATGTATTCAGAAGCTACATTATGTGGCAACAATTTAATATTTTACTCAACTGTCAAAGTTTACATTCTTATTCAGAATGACATTCATACAAAGCAATGCTAAAGATGAAAACTAGCAATACATGCACTAACTTGTTTAAGTCCTTTAAAAAATAATGTACCTACTTGCTGAACAATTGTTTTTCTCAATGACTCTCACTTTTATTATCTATAGGAACACAAGCTTAAGGTTAGTTCTTTCTTGAAGTCACTCTAATAGTGGCATTTGAAGGTGGAATCCCACCTTCTTTAGGTCTATTGATGGATATACACAAAAAGATAACCTCTCAATGTTAAAATATTATTAAAATGTGCAACTTGGAAAAGGAATCCCTTTAGAACTATATGTAATAGAAACATGGCAGATAGAGATAGATAATTGTCTTATACCAGGACAAGAAGAGGAGATGGAAAACCTTTAACTATGTGTTATTTACCTGTGAATACCAAACTATATTCTTTACAGTATTTTTCAAGTTGTATCAGATTCTTGTATTATAAGGAAGCCTGAGCTGTTGGGACTAAAGAAAGCTGCTAGTGTGATTTAGCAATGTTGTTCTCTTGGGCTGAATCCAGGCTTCTTGGTTTAGTATTTTGGAAGATTCTACTGCTTCCAGTAGCCAGTACCAAGGCAGTTGGGTATGTGGCTCAGAAACCCTAGAGAAAAACACCCCTGAATGAACCTCCAGCTGTGACATTCAGCCATCCAAAACCTAAAATAGCCTCAAGATTAAATGATTATGCTTTGAAGGAAAAAGCTGACAATAGCATTGTTACTGCACACAAAGTTCCAAGTTGACTGTGGCTGTGTGGTGATTAATTGTCCTAACATAAGCCTTTGAAGTAGATGGAAGGAAGGAAAAATTATCCCATTTGACTGATAGAAAAACTGAGACAAGGGCAGCTAACTTGCATGTGGTTACCCAGGGAATATTTGGCTGAGACTCCAGGATTCCTGACTCCAAATTCATTGCTGTAACCACCAGACTGAAACCAGCCGCCAAAGGCTATAATTTGGTCTTGAGGCTGTGGCCATAGCTTAGAACCACAGTAGTGAGAGAAACACACTTTAAGGAGGACCTTGAAAATCTCTCAAGAGAATTCTGCCTCTTTATCTATGTTGATTATACAACGATTGGAATAAATAGGGGTTCTGTCCCCACCATATTTGTGGTTTTGGATTACGTTGGGGTCCTTCTGAGGAAACTGGGAAGCTTTGCCTCACTCTTTAGCTTCAATTTTTAAACCAATTATGTTGATGTGCAGATCAGTTGCTAACCTGATGCTTTGTACTTGGCAGAAGTCATAAGATTGGTTGCGATGGATATAGCAAATTGGGCCAGAAAGGAGAGAACTGGAGTTTGAAAACTGGATGAACATACTTTTAGGGGGCACATGGGTGATCTGGATAAGCCTTGAAGTAGATGATCCGCAGGGATTTAAACGGACAGAGGCCCTGCTTCTAGAAAACCTTCAGTGTCTCTAGGAGGCACATGGTTAGAGTACGGCAAAAGTCGGCTCTGCCTGAGCATACCAGGCTGAAGTTCAAGGGGGAAGTCCACAGTCATTACAGCCAAAGTTAGGGACCAACACCTAAGCACCTAAAATATTTTTCTTTCATGTAAGCAGGGCTTCAAACTTGGAAAAAATTGGGTTCAGGTTTAGGTGCAGGTTCACTATGTTAAAATTTAGATGGTTCAGACTTGGTTTGGGTTCAGGTTTGAAATTTTAATGCTGTGTATAGATAGACAAAAGAATTTTCAATTTGTTCTTTCAATTTTTAAATAACTAATGATTTTTTAAAAATTTTAAAAGCTGAACCTGCATTCAATTTTTCACTGAGTATGGGCTCAAGTTTGGGTTCAGAAAAAAATTTTAAATGCTTGAACCAGAACAAGTTCAAGGTTCAGGTTCAGATTCAGTTTGAAGCCCTGCTATTTATACATAGGATTTAAATCCCAATACAAACCAAACCTAAGCCCTCTAAATTTTAACATATTGAACCTACACCCAAACCTGAACCCAAATTTTTGTGGGTTTGAAGCCCTGTGTATAAGTGAAAGATAATTATGATTTTTCAGTCTAGCAAGTAATTGGAGAAATTCCTGATTAAAAATAACTATAACTAAATCTTAACCATAAGAAGAGTGTTTTCCTAATTGTTATTGCTGTTGGTAGACACTGTCAAGTTGGCTCTGACTCATTGCCACCCTATGTACAATAGAATGAAATACTCCCCGACACTGTGCCATGCCTGGCACTATGTCAGTGTTTCCCTGCTATTCACAGGGTTTTTGATGGCTAATTGTTTTGGGATTGCTTCAGGAATGGATTGCCACATCTTTCTCCCATGTTTGCGGTGCTGGGGATTGAACCCAGGGCCTCAAGACAGCGCAGAGCAGCACTCTACCAATTTAGTTAAACTCTAACCCTAACAGAGCTTACTTTTCATATTTACTCTTAGAAATTCAAAATTGCCACATTTACTTTATTAAGTTTCTAGTTTATTAATTTCAACAATGGAGAGCAATAAGAAACCAAAGTAAGGATTTAAAAGTGGGTATGTGCCACCAAAATAGATCATCTTCTATCTCTCCCCTGTCCTCAAAGCCCACTCTCACGCACACCTTTACCCCCTTTGGTGAGTCCCCAGTTGCAGAGAGGTCTGTGATCCCCTGTGTCTGATCCCACCTCCACAGTTTGGCAGCCCAGGGGTCTGTCCAATCTAAGGGCTGGGTTGGGGAGTTGCCTCTGAGGAGGGAGGCTGGGGCAGAGCTGCTTTTCTGGGGTAGAGGATTATGGTGACAGCCAGTGAGCAAATGGAAGCTAATGTCTGCAGAGGCCTGAGGGTGCAGAACTGAGAGCTCAGATGCCCACGTTGAGTCCACTGAGCAGGCATGGGATTGAGGGATTGTAAATGTGGGACACCTGGAGGGAACTGGGTTGGATCAGGAACAGGTAGGAAACAAGTAAAGAAGTTACAGAATGATTGTTTCAAATACCACCCACTGTCTAGTGATCACCTTGGTGGGTGTCAAGCTGGCATTTTGTTCATGCCTCAGATAAAAGACATACATCATGATCCTAAAATTACACCATGGCCAGTTATATTGGAAAAGTGTCAATTGGCCTAGAAATAATTGGCATAACTGATAGAACAAGCCTGTTAATTGAAAGAGTACAAAGTGGAGGGAAGGTAGGATGACTATTCACAATGGCTTGATAGGTATAATTTTAAATAGGATTCCCTCTCACTTTCAGAGGCACCCTGATTTAGACAAAAAATTTATGTGACTGCTGATGTATAAGGGTCTTGGAGCTCATAGTCCCCTACATTGGAACTGGCTGCACTAACTGTCTCAATAAATTTAATTAGAATTACAAAAATGAGTGTCTGACCATCCTTGAGGATAATAATATGAGGTAAAGATTATTCACTAAAATCATTTGATATTTTAAAGGATTAATTGCTCCACAAGTTGAAAGATCTTAACAGCCATCATCCACTCAGCAACAGAAAAGAGGAAATTTTGTTTGTAAAACTAAGCTCCTTTGAAATTGTACAGCTAATTCAGAATTCAAAGAATTTTTACTAAGCTGTGCAAGAATTTGTCACATTTTATCTATTTCTAATGGGGATGTGGGCAAATAGCACACTTCATTTGTTTATAACACAAACTAAAGCTTTGCTGCATTTATTCTATTTTCAGTGTGGATGCAGGTAATTATGACGGACGTTTTATTAATTCACAGAGTGAAGCTTTATGTAAGTTTTAACCCTGTGCTTAATATTGGCTAATAAATATTGAGAAAAGCCAAAGGGCCAACAGAAACAAAGAAGTGGCTTTTTGTCCAGGGTGTCTAAAAAAATACATTTAGACTAGAAGTCTCTTTTGTACTTACTCTGCGGGCTCCTCTGTAGCTCTTACTCTGGGTTAGCACAGCAATGGGGAAGGGGGCAGACTTGGCAGAACAGATGTTTGGGGAAGGTCCCATATTGAGCTAAGGGAGGAAGGGCTCCGGAGAACCAAGAAAAAAGATGGGCAGAGGGTGAGAGTCCACCAAGGAAGAAGTTTCCAGTATGTCAGAGAAGAACAACAAGCAGGTAAGGAGTCCAGGTCAAGGATCAAGTTCCAGGACTAGGACCAGGCAGGCCAAGAGGAGTATCACCAGATGGGCCTGTGTTTCTGGACCAGCCCATTTTGTATGAACTGGATTTTCAAGGCAGTCTTTAAGAGCAGAATGCAGCCAGGGGTTGTGCTATCTGACTGTCCTCCCCTCCAATCTATTTTATTATCAACATCTATTGGCCTCCTGATCACTCTGCATTCATTGAAAACTTAGACATCCTCCCAGAAGAAAAGAAAGAAAAAGGAAGAATCACTTCTAGAACTGCCAAGATGCCTGGTGTCCTCATTGCCTGTGCTGATGACCTTTTCAGTGCTTTAGGGTAAATTCCTTAGTTTCTCAACTCCCACAACCTTCTCCATCTTATTTACCAACACATTCTTTAAAATTTTTTACATTATGTAACTTTTTATATCTGCAGAGAAAAATATCATATATATGTATCAGCGAGATAATAAAATGAGCACCTCAAGATTCATCACCTGACTTGTAGATTTATATATTGCCACCACCCTTTAAAGTACCTGTGAGATTCGTATCTCTATTTCCTCTGCCTGAAGTAATCCTTATGCTGAATATTGGGTTATCCATCCCCCTGTCTTTTAAAAATACATGTTACATGTATTGTTAAACAAATACTTTTTTTTTTCTTTTCTTTTTAGTGGCTGTGAACTTTGCTAAGGTAGGATTCTGTAGGAGTCTTCTGGGACTTGCTTTTCTCATCATTTGTTGTTGTTTCTTGTTGTTTGGTACCATCCAGTCGGGTCTAACTCATAGCCACCCTGCATACAACAAAATGAAGCAGTTCCCAACACTGTGCCACATCTGGCGCTTCGTCAGTGCTTCTCTGCTATTCACAGAACTTTCAATCGCTGATTTTTGGGGGATTGGTGTAGGAGTGGATTACCACATTCTTGTCCCATTTTTTGTGGTGCTTGGGATAAGATTCAGGGCCTCATAGAGTGAAGAACAAAACTTTACCAACGAAGCTAAACTCCAGGCCCTTTCTCCTCATTATGTATCTAATATTCAACCATTTTATTTCATGTGTATCTGTGGTTTATTCTTGATTTCATGGCAATATAGTTTTCCACTTTCTGAACAAGCCATAGCTTATGGAACCTTCCTACCATTAATGAGCACTTGGGTCGTTTCCAGTTTTTATTGCCATGAACCATGTGGGAAGGAGCATCTCTGATCATGTCTCCTGGTGCATATGTACAGTTTCCTTACAAATAATAGACTTCTAACAATGTCCAAGTCCTAATCTACAGAGTTGGCAACTATATTATTTTACATGGCAGAAGAGATCTTGCACACTTGATTAAGGCTATCACTCTTCAAATAAGGAGAATATCCTGGATTATCCAGGTGTGCCAGGCTGAGCTTGTGGGTCCTCATAAGTGGGAAATGGAGGCAGAAGAATGAGTCCTAGAGATGCATCTCAAGAAGTCCTCAGCTTGTCATTGCTGTCTTTGAAGATGGAAGAAGAAAGCCACAGACCAGTGCATGACCACCTCTGGAAATTAGGAAGTGCTCTCAGTTTACAGCCATCAAACAAAGAGGACCTTCATTTTACCACTGCGGGGTACTGATGTGTGCCAGTGAAGGACACAAAGCTCCTCCCCTAGAGCCTCCAGAAAGGAATTCAGGCTGCCAACACCTTAAGTTTAGTCCAATGAGACTCGTACAGATTTCTGGCCTAGAGAACTATAAGATAATACACTTTTTGTTGTGTTAAGCCAGCAAGTTTGTAGTCAGTTGTTATAGCAGCCATATAAAATTAATGCAGATATATAACTAAGAATGGGATTTGGGGGTTATGTTTTTTTTTTTTTTTTTTTTTTTTTTTTGGTGGTACTTGGGGGTTGAACCTAGGACTTCACGGATACTTTCCAGGCATGCTACCACTGAGCTGCATCCCCAGCCCATTTTTTGCTTTTTTTTTTTTTTTTTTTTTAATCGTAAGACAGGGTTTTGCTGAATTACACAAGCTGCCTCTGGGCTCAAATTTGGAATCCTCCTGCCTCTGCCTCCCGAGTCTCTGGGATTATAGGCATACACAATCATGACCAGCAGTGAATTCTTGTTTTTGACACAGATTTCCAAAGGCAGTGAGCACTCCCACCAGCAGTCAATGGAGTGTTTCTCTAACTTGTAACTTCACACACTAGTATATTAAACTTTAAAATTTTTCCCAATCTTGGGGGTATGAATTGATATTTAATTTGGATTTAATTTCCATCTCCCTGTCTACTAAGGAGACTTTTAATATACTTAAGGACTGTATGTGCCTTATTTTTCTGTGAAATGCATGTTTGCCTTTTGCCTATGTTTCTATTCTGTATTTGTTTTATTTTTGTCAGGGTTTTGGGAGTTCTGTATAGTATTGAGCATGTCTTGTGTTTGGGAGCTGTCTTTTCACTTCTGGGATGTGTGGCAACCATGGCAGTGCACAATTCAGGGAGAACTTGCTGTGAGAAATGTAGATGACAACCTTCATGTGCCACAACTCTGGGATCAGTGCTATCAGCCATTGCCTGTGCTAGCTGGAGGCACTAAAAGCTGACCGGGACTTTCTCAGCATAGTGCTGACCCCCAGACTTTCTATCCAGATGCCAGAGCCGGCACCCCCTGGCTCCTCTCTCTTTGTTCCATCTTGGCAACTACCTCCTAGAGAACCAGACAAAATGCTTTTTAGTTGAAATTTAAAACATATGCAAAAGTAAAGAATTGTAAAATAACTTCCATATATCCACCTCCTATCTTCAATCATTATTAACATTATTTTCTGATCTTGTTTCATATACTTTCTCAACTTTTTTTCTGAAATTAACAAAAAATAATTAAGCTGGATATGATGGAGCATGCCTGTAGTCCCAGCTACCCTGAGGCTAAGGTGAGAGGATCACCTGAATGCATGAGTTCAAAACCAGCCTTGGCAACACAGCAGGATCCTACCTCAAAAAAAAAGTGCTTTTTAAAATTTTTAATTGACACATAATAAGTGTACCTGTTTATGGGGTACAGTATGATCATTTGATACATGCCTACAATATACAATGCTGGAATCTTCTAAATCTTTATAAAATATGTAATAAATTATAAACTATAGCCATTCTACTGTTCTGTAGAAAACTAGATCTTATTCCTTCTGTTTCATTACATTTTGATACCTATATTCTCCTTCTAATCCCCTCTCCCCTCTACCTTTCCTGGTCTCTAGTAACCACTATTCTACTCTCTACTTTTACGAGATCAACTTTTAAATTTAACTTTTTTTTTTTTTTAAAACAAGGTCTCACTATGCAAGCCAGCCTGGCCTGAAACTTGCTGGGTAGCTCAGACATGCCTTGAACTCATGATCCCTCTGCCTCAGCCTCCTGAGTACTGGCATTACAGGAATGTGCCACCACACCTAACTAAATTTTAATTTTAAAGTAAGGTCCTCAGAGGTGGGGATGTAGCTCAGGGTAGTGTGGTTGCCTGGCATGCCCGGGCTGTGGGTTTGATCCCCAGCATAATAAATAATAATAATAATAATAATAATAATAATAATACTATTCTCACTAGACTCTACTTCATACAAATCTCTAACCAAGTTATTCTTAAAAATATAAAAATCAAAAATGCTTAATACTATTATATCTAATAAAATGTTTAGTTATTTAATATAATCTAATACCCAATGTATGTTCAAATTCCTGTGGTTGAACAGAATGTACTTGGCTAATCATTTTTTCTTTGGTGGTTTACACTTTCTATGTCTTGTTCAGGAAATTCTCTCATATCATATGATCAACAAAATATTCTCCTATAGTCCCATCTAATATTTTTCACTATTTTGCTTTTGGACAGTTAAGCCTTTTATCATGTGGAATTTATTTTTTGTGTAGGATGTGAAGTAGCTAAGTTATTTTATATGAGTAGTCAATTGTCCAGATACCATATATTGAACAGTCCATTCTATTCTCAAAAATATGCAGTGCTGCTTCTGTAATATAAATGCCAATTATTTTGTGAGTTTCTCGGTCATTCCTCTCTATTTGATTCCTTTGGTCAAATTTATTTCTATATCAATACCACACCACTCTAATACAATATATAACAAGTCTTTATATCTGGGAAGGCAAATCTTTTCTCCTGATTCTTCCTCTTCAATAATGTCTTAGTTTTCTTGACAACTCATTCTTTTCATATAAAATTTAAAATCAATTTGTTACATTCCTAAAGCAACTTGTTAACATTTTAATTGAAATTGTATTGAATTCAAAGAAAAACTGAGGGAAGAGAGAATTGATATCTTAATGACATGCAATATTTCCAATCAGAAACATGTCCATCTATTTATTAGGTGTGAATGTCTTACAATAAAGCCTTGTGCGTTTCCTAGAGATCTTGCGTGTGTGTTAAGAAATGAATAGTAAAGAATAGTGACAAGTACAGAATCTGGCACAAGACTGCATGGGTTTGAATCTTGACATTTACTAGCTATGCAAACTTATGTAATTTCTTCATGCTTCAGTTTCTTCATCTGTAAAATGGATATCATAATCATACTCACTTTAAAGGGCTGTTGTAAGTAGTAATGAATTAATACACGTAAGGTACATAGTCTTCCATGGATCTGCCATCTTGTCACACTGTGAGGGCTTGCATGTTGCTGTGATGCTATGCCACCAGTATTTCAGATACCAGCAGGGCCACTTCCAGCTTCCAGACTAAGATAGACTAGAGAGAAGGACCTGGCAGCCCACTCCCACAACAATTAGCCACTGAAAACCTCAATGAATAGTAGAGAAGCACTGTCAAATATAGTGCCAAAAAATGAGCCTGTTAGGCTGGAAGGCATTTAAGAAACATCTAGGGAAGAGTTGCCTCCTCAAAGTAGAGCCAACCTTAATGATGGGAATGGAGTAAAGCCCCTGAGACCTCCATTTGCTGATGTGACATGACTCAAAATGAGAAGAAACATAGTGACTGCAACACTGAACTCAAACATAAAAAGATCATGTACATGGCACAGTGTTGGGTAGTGTTTTGTTCTGTGGTACACAGAGTTGCTATGAGTTGGACCCAACTTGATGGCACTCAACATAAAAACAAGGTACACAGTAACAAGTCTGATAAATGTTTGCTGCTAGTATTACTTATTTTTAGCTTTCTTTCATTTGTTATTCTATTCAAATAAAGTAGGATTTGGGGATTTACAATTTTCTATTTCTGTATATATACATGTAATTGATTTTTATAGATTAATTTTAAACTTAATTTTGCAGGTGGGCAAAATGGCACATGCCTGTAATCCCAGTGTTTAGAAATGCAGAGGCAGGAGGATTGCAGGTCTGAGGCCAGAGGCAGCCTACATAACTTAGTGAGATCATATCTCAAGATAAAAAAAAAATAAAAAGAGACTTGGAATGCAGCTCAATGGCAGAGTATTTGCAAAGTATCCATGAGGGCCTCTATTCAACCCCACTAGAACAAAAAATAAAATAAAATAAAAATGAACTTAATTCTGTATGGTTAGATTCCATTGTTCAAAATTTCTTGAGAATTGCTCCATTTGGTCAATTTTCATAAATATTCCATGAATTCTTCAAGAGAATATGTATCTTTAAGTTATTGGATACAGATTGCTCTCTATGTTTATTAAATCAAACTCAAGAATTGTTTGTTCAAATTTTATATGTTACTGTATTTAAAGTGTGTGGGCTTTACTAGATCAGTGGATGAAATTGAGATAGTAACATAGAAAATCTCTAAACAATTTAAAATTTTTTAAATGCATATTGGAAATTATATATACAACAACAATGTGGCTTCTCATCTTAAAGCATAAACTTTCTTTGCTTTTTACTAGCATTAGATCAAATCCTTATGTTCACAGTGCTACTTACATATTTTTTTCCATTTTAAAAAATGAGGTTATTGAACAATAAGATGGCTCTGTATCTATGCTAATTTTTAAAAATCTCTTTGACCTATCGAGAATTGAGAGGTTTGTTGAAATGTTTCACTATGAGAAAGGATTCATCCATTTCTGTCTATGGTTCTATTAAGTTTTGATTTATATCATTTGAAGCTATTTTATTAGTTATATGCAATTTTGGAATTGTTAGATCTTCTTGGGGAGTTGAAACTTTTGTCATTATGTTGGGACACTTTATTCATAAGAATGGATTTTGTCTCAAAGTTCAATTCATCTGCTATTATTAGAGCTTTCCTAGCTCCACTTTTTATTATTTGCATGGATAGTTTCTTCTGTCCTTTTATTTTCAACTTTCCAGGTCCTTAGATATGTTTTAATGCACTACTTATAGATAAAAGATAGTTTTATTTTTCCTCCAGTCCAATACTCTTATTTTTAACTGATAAGTTAAATACATTACACTTACAGTGATTATTGATGTATTTGGGCTTGTTTCTTACCAGCTTACTTTGTCTCTTCTGTTTAGTTTACATTTCCATGCTGCTTCTATTTATATTTTTGGCTTTTGGAACTGTTAATGGAATAGTTTGTTTATTTTTTATTCCATTTTTTCTCTCTATTGGTTTGAAGGTTATTCATTTACTTCTGTTTTAGTGATCACTCAAATTTTGTAAGTAAACCTTAAAAAATCAGTAATCAATGCTTTATCTCTCTCAGAAAATACACAGAGTCTTCATATACTTTAATTCAAATCACCCTCTCCCATCATGAATGTTTGTCTTTTTTTGAAACTAGAATTAGAAATTGTTAGTATTTTAGCTGGGCGTGGTAGCACATACCTGTAATCCCAGTGGCTCCGGAGGCGGAGGCAGGAGGATCGCAAGTTTGGGACCAGAGATAGTCTGCATAACTTAGTGAGACCCTGTCTCAAAAAGTTAAAAAAAAAAAAGGGCTAGGGGTGCAGCTCAGTGGTCCAGCACTTGCAAAGCATGCAAGCAGGAAGCCCTGGGTTCAAATCCCAGCACCACAAAAAAAAAAAAAAAAAAAAGAAAGAAAGAAAAGAAAAGAAAAGAAATTGTTAGTATTTTATCCAAACAATGATGTTTATTTACATTTACTTCCATGCTTTAACATGTCTTTGCTCATTTTTCTTCTTATGTCTTTCAGATTCCTTTCTGGGGTCATTTTCTTTCTTCCTGAAATCACTCTTTGGAAGTTTCTTCATTAAAGATCATTTAGTGATGTTCTCAAGTTTGAGTTGCCAAAAATGTCTTTTTATTTTCCTTGTTTTTGAAAGACAGTTGTGCTGAGGATGTTAGTTGGTAGTTATTTTATGCCATCACTTTGAAAATATTATTTCACCATTTCCTGGTTTTCCTTATTGCTGTCATGAGTCTCTGCCTATAATTTGTGGATCATTTTCTTTCCTGGTGTTTTAAATTTTTCTCTTTGACTTTGGTGTTCTACAGTTTCACCAAAATGTATCTAGGTATGGATTTCTTTTTTATTCTGCTGGGTACCTTCTAAGCTTCTTATGTCTCTGAGTTCATGTTTCTTCACTTCTAGAGAATTCTGGGTCTTTGAAGTCAATTTTCTCCATACTCTCATTGTCTGTTTCTTGGGACTGCATAGCATAGCACTGCAAGTACAGACATCAACCAAAACTTTCAATGAAGTTGCTGTGTTGTTATAAGTAGAGCAGAGATATCCACAACAATGCAACTAAACACAGCAACAGGACCCCAATATTTCATATAGTGCCTTTGGGCAAATAGAAAAAAAGCACCCTCTCCAGTTGGATATGGGGCATTTGATTTAGGGAGTAGAGGTCATGGCATAAAGAACAGCAGTCAGTGTTGTATTTAGGCCCCTTTCATGCCCTTAACTGGGTTTCTTTTTGCTCAACACACTGGCACAACTATTTGCAGTGCCCCTGAAGCGGTAAAACCTGTAGCACTAGACACTGCTAATTCTACCTAAGATCAGAGGTACAAGGAAGAAGCCCAGAAGGCGATAGACCCACAGGGACATCCTCATGTTGTGCATGAAGGGACGATCTCTTTGTCATAGGCCAGTGTGCCTGTCACTTCTATAAAACGTGCACAGACATTCTGTCCTTGTTAGTGGGCACCTTCTAATATTGAAACAAGTTATGGAGGTTAACTGTCTCCAAGGATCTATGCACCCCCTGTGGATAGATTTAATTTTGCTTCTTTGTTTCCTTTTACCTGCATTTTTCATCAGAGGGGCTCACAGGAAAACAAAATAATGGGTCATTTTGGAGGTGAGAGTGACCCAGGATCTCCCTATGTAATCCAAGATGACCTTGAACTCACAGTCCTCCTGCCTTTACCTCCCCGAGAATATGGGTGTGCATCACCATGCCTGCTTAACTGGTCACTTTTTGGTGTTAAAAAAACACTGGCAAAGTTTAAATTAGATCAGTAAAGAAATTTAAAATGTATATGAGCGATATTTAGCACTCTTTCATTATATAAAATGTGTCCACCTAGCCATCCTGATCTCCAAAGGAAGTGCTTAGATACCAGCCAAAAGCAGAGAAAAGAGAGGCATCGAGATCCACATTCAGCCAATTTTAACTGGACACTCACTCTGCGCCCTGGACTGCCCATGAAGGACTGCACTTTATAGGTACTGTAGAAATATTTGCAAAATGCTAACAGAGATGTCCCTGGACCCTGAATGCAGGAGAGGCCATTAAATTGCACATCCTATCCTCTGATTTTACTTGGGATTCATCAGCCTAAATAACCTAATTGAGTGTCATAATTGATTTGGGAGACTCATTTCCTTCCCTGGAAATCATTAAAGGTGGCCACAGCGTGCTTGAAGCAGCTCTTTCTCTAATGGAATACCCTGGATCCGTTCATGAGGAAGAAAGGCCCTGTCAGCAGGTGGTTGCTCATCCCTGCTGGCCTATGGCCTGCCCAGAGCTGCCCTCTCCACAAAGGCCCCAGTAGCTCCTCAGGCTTCCCCACTGGGCGCCTTTCAGCATGCACAAAAAGACATATTGCCATTCCTAATGGAGGCAGCCACCCTGGGCAAAAGGCTGGCCACTGGCGTCATCTTGGTCATCACCCCAATTAGTGAGACACACTCCATGCCACTAAAGAATTTGTAGCAGGAAACTCTTTTGTGAGTGGCTCAACTTCTCCCCTCTGTGAAATACCTAGATGTTGTGACTTCTTTCTCGAAGCCAATGTTAAATTCCTAATTAATCTTTACCTTTGAGGTTTTCTATCCAACTGAGAAAACCCACTAGAAGTGACTCCAAAGAATTTGCAATTCCTTCTGTTGAATTTCACCAGTGAGAGGTGAAACCTGGAGCAGCCACTCTGCTCAGAAAACCTTTGGAGTCACTGTGGGTGGTTGTCCTTGCCTTCATTTTAATTCCCCTTTTACTTAGGGTAGAAATAGCCTAAACCAAAAATCTGAAAGACTAACATCAAGTCTGGGTAAACACACTGAAGTGTAGGGTTGAAAGCAATCTGAAATATGCTTTAGTGACATTCATTCATTCCTATAGGTACCTTATTCTTAACCATACATCTCTGACTACGGTGGAAACTGCCATTTGAAATACATATCCTATAAATGTGAAAGACCCCCAAATTAGAATCATCCCCCATAATTCTGAGATATAGCCTTTAGTCTACAAATGGCATCTCTAAAGTCACCTAAGAAAACATGCCTGTGTCATCAATGAAAGATTCTTCCTGCCTCTTCCTTGGCTTAACCATTTCGCTGTTTTAAAGTTCTTCCAAGTGTCCAACTTAAATTTTCTTGCTGCCATTTAAATTTCTTGTGTCTGTAGATATGAATAACAGATGTTTCATGTTTTAAAGGACTTAAAGACAATATTTCTTTAAGGCATATAATCACAATTTTATACTATACACTGCACATTTTTGGAGTCACAGCTACAGCTCAACTTGTGAATTGACCCAACATATAGATATGCCAAACTTATGTTTTTAAAAAATATTTATACTAATATATATTTTAACATGTACATTCTGTAGCTCAACAATTTTAGTTCCAATAGTCAGAGAGGGTACCTGTGGGAAGTGCTAGAGTAAGGCATTTTTCTTTATCCCATTCTCACAGACTTTATGACTTTAACCTCTCACAGAGGTTATTTTTACCACTTCCTCTTACATCACTAACTAAACAGGTGTAGATGATTTTGATACACAAAGATAGTTTTCCAAACATGGATCCTCACTTAGATAGAAGAATCTTACTTTCGTTTTACTAGGTCCTAAACTAACTCTGGGAGCTAAAGAAAAAAAAAACCTGTCATTTATCATGGAAGCTTCTTAAACACAAAATTAATAAAAGGGCAGAGGAGGATGGACATGGGAATTAAACTGTCATGGTAGAATTTGCATGGTCAGACCAGGTGGGCTAGGGAGGCCAGGCAGGTTGGGGACTGATTTTTTCTGCATATCGGAGGCTGCAAGAAGGAACTCCGCTGAGGCAGTGATGAGCTGGCAAGGCAGGTGAGCCAGACAGCCAGGAGGAATGACAGTGACTCAGAGACTGGACACTGGTGTATCTGGGCAACGAAAGGCCAAGAACTGAGACCAGAGAGATCAGGCAACATCTGTGTGTGTAGTAGGTACTGACACCAGCAACAGAATGGAATTTGATTTGGACCCCAGAATTTAGATGGAGGAAGCCTATGCATTTCTCTTGCCCAGGGCCACAGTTTGTCTCTGATGGTGGACTGGTCTGTGCCCATGAAACATGGAGGCTCAAGATGGGGAAAAAAGACCATAAACCAGAGGTTCCTGACAAGGAAAGTTTCTTTACTGCATAATTCCACGAGACGCTGTGTACCCTCTATTGTGGGAGTCTGGCCCAGAGTCTCTGTCATCAAGATTAATAGCTTCTTAATATGTAGCCAGTGAAGTTTTCACTTTTCATTATTATAATAATAGTTTTATCTCTAGCCCTTTGTTTTATAATCACTAATCCCTAAAATATTCTGGTTTAAAAGGTAGCTCTATATTCATTAAGGAGATGACAAAATGGAAACTGAGTGTTGTTCAAAGACACAGGAGACTAGTCATAAAACAAAAGGGTGACACCTGACATTAGCCGTGAGGAAGAATGGGCTGGGCGATAAAGGGGCAGGAGGATATTTTGAGGGTGACTAATTTGTTCATTATCTTTATAATCGTGTTAGTTTCACAGGTATAGACATGTATCCAAACTTTTCAGATTGTACAATTTAAATATTTACCATTGGCGTATGTCAAATATACTTCAATAAAACTGTTTCAAGAAATAGAAAACTAGCTAGGTCGAGTAGTGCACACCTGTAAATCTCAGCAACTCTGGAGGCAGAGGCAGGAGGATCACAAGTTCCAGGCCAAAAGCAGCCTGAGAAACTTAGTAAGACCCTGACTCTAAATTAAAAAAAAAATAATAATAAAGAAGCTGAGGGTGCAGCTCAGTGGTAAATCACTTGCAAATTATGTGCATGGCCCTAGGTTCAACCCTTAAGTACTCCCCTGTCCCCCCAAAAGCCCCAAAACTGACGTTACCAAAAGACCATTGTAGTTTCTTCTTCCTTTACTCCTTGGCCCAGACTCTGAGATGAAACATTTCAAACATATTAATCTCTGACACCCTTAGTTTACCTCTTATGAAGGGAAAAACCTTGAATAAATGGCAAAGGTTAGCCTGTGCAAGATTAAACCCCTGCTCTCTGGTCTCCCTGAAAAGGAATTGGCTTCCTATAAAGTTCCAAGAAAATGGACTAGGCTATAGTGCTTACAGCAATAGATCATTCCCTACCAGCTCCCACATGTGGACGTCAGCCTCTGCTTGTCCTGCCCAGGGAGCAGATGGTGCCAACAGCCACATCTCTCCCACTTCTCTTCCCACACTTAGCTGAAAAGTCACCTTTTGTCAGGCAAGACATATTTATTTATGTATCTGTTTCCTCTGTTAGAATCTGAACTCCAAGGCCAGGTAAGCATCTCTGTGGATCATGATATTTAGATGTGTAATTTGTGTAATACATCAGGCTCCGAAAAGTCATATTTTCTACATTTTTGTATGAAGAATCTACTGCCCATTAAAAAAGCTGAATGTATCAATATCTCTCTTTCTTCATTTTGTCCTATGTTTGAGGGGTGGTGTACCACACTTGTCAGTGCATGGGTTCTGGAGCCACTGAGATCTGGGTAGGAACCATGGCCCTGCCATTTGCTACCATGTGAGTTTG
This sequence comes from Pedetes capensis, assembly GCA_007922755.1. NCBI lineage: Eukaryota > Metazoa > Chordata > Mammalia > Rodentia > Pedetidae > Pedetes > Pedetes capensis. The sequence goes on along the minus strand of VMDO01004641.1, from coordinate 63,741 downwards.
GTCAAATGACTAAGTCCACTTTGTCTACATGTGTTATATGTAAAATGAAGATAATCACAGTAACCACCACCATAGAATTATTGTATTAAAGAAGATAATATTTGAAAAGCCTACAGCTCTATGCTTGGCACATTATTATTGTTAGGTGCCACTGAGTCATGTCCAACTCATAGTGACCCTCACACAGTTTTCATTGGCTGATTGTTTCTGGATTGCCTTGGGAGTGGATTGCCATGTCCTTCTCCCATTTTTGCGGTGCCAGGGATCAAATTCAGGATCTCAGTGACCGCAGAGTGGCGCTCTACCACCTGAGCTAAGCCCCAGCCCCTATTGGCACATTAGCCATTTTTATCTCTATTGTTATTAGAGTTGAGGAATCTCCAAAATCATGGAGTTGTAGCTGCTGAAGAATCCAACTCAACTGTGTTCTTATGTCAACACTAATGGTGCTGTCAAAACTACAGAAAGAGTAGAAACAAAAAGAGAAAAGGGGAAACATTTTTATTCTCTTCACAGACTCATTTCAATGCATGCTTGAGTGATTATCTGTATGAGTATGTGTGTTTTAAGTTTAAGTTTAATCCACACAATTAGCTTTTCATTTCATGGCTCAAACAATTTGAGAACAAAGGAGGAAAAACTAAACTTTCTTCTTTGGGAAACACAACTGACGATGAAAAAGAAAGTTTATCTTAGATAGTGTAGCTGTAATTTGGGATTTTAAATAGTATTAAGTACAACATATGTCACATTTTCAAAGTTTTTAAACCTGATTATTTGGTCATCATAAAAATTAAAATAACCTAAATAATGGGTTGGTTTGTTTATGCAATATGTACTTTGACACCAGTTAAATAAAAAATTTCTGTCATTCTTTTTGTGTTGGTGATTCTGTGATTTCCTCTACTTTTTAGTAGCAGCAGAGGAAATTTAATATCCTGATCATTCCTGAAGTAGTATACCAAAATATATACAACATATACAGTAGGCAAAGGATTTTTATCCTTAATATAAAATAAGCTCATAAAAATCTATAAGAAAAATACACTTTCATACAACATGTAGGCAACAGACATAAACAGGGAATTTGCAACATAAATAGAAATGGCCAGTAGGCATAAATTAAACAATAACATAAATAAAGCAAAAATTTTTTAATGTAAAAAAATTTCTTGACTTGAGTGTGCACTTTACTTTGCAGTTCTTCATGATTCACTTGCATTAAACTAAACCTACAGATAAAGTGATATTCTAACTTTTAAGGCAATTTTATTATCTCAATTTTACATGCTATCTAAAACCAATAGAAAAGAATGAAGTAAAAAGAGAGGAGAAGAGTTATGAAGTAAAAAGACAAGTGAAAACATTAAATATTCAAATACAGGGGCCATTTGCTTGGTTCCATGGTCCTTGTATAAAGTATTTTCCCAACTTGAATTTGGAAAAACTTATGACTCATCTTTTTGCATCTTTTTTCTTTCTTTTTCAGTATTGAGGGTTGAACCCAGGGCCTCAAGCTTGCATGCTTTATAAAGTGCTGTACCACTGAGCTGCACCCCATCCTCCTGCCTCTGCGCCCCAGGTTGCTGGGATTATAGGCCTGTGCCACTGTGTCCGGCTCTTTTTGCGTCTTAAAACCCTTTTTGTCATTTTACTTATCAGCCTTGTAGGTTGAAACTTCTAATGATCACAAATGCCATTACCCATGAACAAAGGTTCTGTGTCTTGACCCTGTCCATGAGTTTTTCTCTCAAGACCACCTAACATGAGTTGCAGTTGATGATGTGATATTTCAGAATGACATCCTCACTTCTTATCTCATTTATGGCATAACAGTTTACATTTGAAAAGCATCTTCTACCACTTGAAAACATATAAGAAATTATACTTTGAAAGAATATTTTTAAATAGGAATCTTTAATGAAGAACTTAGCACCTTTTCCAGCTTGGGATTTTAAGTTCTCTTGATCCCTAATTAATTACCATTCTGGCCAGAAGAAGTGATGCTTCCTTTGAGGTTTAGGAAATTTATGGCAATATTAATAAAAACCAATCCTTGACTTGCCACCCATGTGCTGCTCTTTTGGAGGACAAGGAGATTGTAGCATCTTAAATTACTGACTTTGTGTTCTTTATCCCATCCACCCTTCATTTTTCCCTATGAATCACTGCTTTAATCTCAGTCCTAGTTACCAAGAGGCATAGAAGTCCAAAGACAACACTGTTAGATGGGACAAAGTATTGATCTTTACACCTGAAAACACTATAGACAAACTCATAGCCAGACTAATGCTGGGAAGCAATTGCTATCAAACCGCATGGATGAAAGTAAACTTACACACACACACACACACACACACACGCACACACACACACACACACACACACAGAGGCACTAAGAGTCAGACCCAACTCAATGGCACCTATCTACAACAACAATCTAAAAGTAGAAAAAAAGAGAGAAATTTAGAAATTTCATATTTTGTAAACAGTTGTTGCCATCAGGCTGTTTTTTCACATGGTGAGAATTTTGGATTTTATCAGTAGCTGTAAGTGTGTATGTGCCTGTATATAAATTGTTTCATTTGTTTTTTTTCATTTAGAAGTTGTTGATCCTCATTGGAATGCTAAATAGTGTCTTTCAGAAATAGAAGAAACTTATGATATTAATACTGTTATTTATAAATCTGATTTTCTTCAGAATAACCTATCATTCTATCCTTTCATGTTAAAGACACCAGAAAAATCCTTGAATTCAGTCTCTTCAAATGGCCATGTCCTCTAGCATTAACTTGGTACAAGTGAGTCAGATGAACTTAGCACCTTTTCCAGTTTGGAATTTTAAGTTCTCTTGATCCCTAATTAATTACCCTTCTGGCCACAAGAGGTGATGCTTCTTTTGAGGTTTAGGAAATTTATGGCAATATTAATAAAAACCAGTCCTTGACTTGCCACCCATGTACTGCATCAGCTTCTGGGTGCAGGTTGTCTTCTCCATAAGAAGAGGCCAAGATGAAATTTGGAATCTGCACATGTGAAAACAAGTGGAAGAAGTAGGACTGAACAGAGATCAATCTGCAATTTTTTGCAGGTCATTTTTTTCTTGCCTTTCTCTTCTCCTCTTCCTCTCCTTCTCTTCTTCTTCCTCTGGGTGCAAGTTCAAACTGAAACTGAAAAAAATTAGAAGTGTACTAGAGCCAAGGTATGACCTTGAGTATATCCTATCTGAGTTCAGAGACCACCTCAAAAACAGGTTTAATGCATTAGACACAAATGATAGGAGACCAGATGAGTTATAGCATGACATCAAAGATATCATTCATGAAGGAAGCAAAAGGTTATTAAAAAGACATGGAAAAAAGAAAAGACCAAATTATATGTCAAAAGAGACTCTAGAACTTGGCCCTGAACATTAAGCAGCTAAAGTAAAAGGAAGACATGATGAAGTTAAGGAACCAAACAGAAAATTTCAAAAGGTAGCTCAAGAAGACAAAAATATATATATATTATAATGACATGTGAAAAAAAACTGGGGACAGAAAACCAAAAAGAAGAATACAGTTTGTGTTTCTCAAGCTTGAGGAACTGAGGAAAAAATTGAAGCCTCTAGTAGCAATAGTGAAAGATTCTGCCAGAAAAATATTAAATGATGCAGGAAACATCAAAAGAAGATGGAAGGAATACACAGAGTCATTATACAAAAAGGAACTGTTAGATGACCAACCATTTTAAGAGGTTGCATATGAAAAGGAACCAATGGTATTGAAAGACAAAGTAGAAACTGCATTGAAAGAATTGGTGAAACACAAGGCTCCAGGAATTGATGGAATGCCAATAGAGATGTTTCAACAAACAGATGCAGCACTGGAGTTGCTAACATGTTTATGACAACAGATTTTGAAAACAGCTACCTGGCCAACTAACTGGAAGACATCCATATTTGTGCCTATTCCCTAAAAAGGGGATCCAACTGAATAAGGAAACTATTGAACAATATCATTAATATCATACACAAGCAAAATTTTACTAAAGCTCATTCAAAAGCTATTGTGCAAGTATATAGACAGGGAACTGCCAGAAAATCAAGCCAGATTCAGAAGAGGGCGAGAAATCAGGAACATCACTGCTGATGTCAGATGGATATTAGCCAAAAGCAGAGAATATCAGAAAGATAGTTATCTATATTTTATTGATTATGAAAAGCATTTGACTGTGTGGATAATAACAAATTATGGATAACACTTCGAAGAATGGGAAAACCAGAGAACCTAATTGTACTCATGAGGAATCTGTATGTGAACCAGGAGGCAGTTGTTCGAATAGAACAAGTCTGGTTTAAAGTTGAGAAGTACTGCCTGGTTTAAAGTTGAGAAAGGTGTGTGTCAGGTCTGTATACTTTCACCATATCTCTTCAATTTATATGCTGAGCAAATAATCCAAGAAGCTGGCCTTTATGAGGAAGAATGTGGCATCAGGATTGGAGGAAGACTCATTAACAATCTGTGTCATGAAGATGACAAAACTCTGCTTACTGAAGGTGAAGAGGATTTAAAACATGTACTGATAAAGATCAAAGAACATAGTCTTCAATATGGATTGCAACTCAACATCAACAAAACAAAAATCCTTACACCTGGGTCAGTATGCAACTTTGCAATAAATTGAGAAAAGATTGAGGTTGCCCATGATTTTGCTTTACTTGGTTTACAATCAATACACATGGAAGAAGTAGTCAAGAAATCAAAAGATGCATTGCTTTGGGAAAAGCTGTGGCAAAAGATCTCTGTAGAGTATTGAAAAGTAAAGATGTCATATTGAAGACGAAGGTGCACCTGACTTATGCAATGGTATTTTCAGTCACATCATATGGTTGTGATAGCTGGACATTGAACAAGGGAGATAGGAGAAGAACTGATGCTTTTGAATTATGGTGCTGGTAATGATTATTGAATATACCATGGACTGCCAAAAGAACCAACACATCTGTCCTAGAAAAAGTGCAACCAGAGTGCTTCTTGGAAGCAAGGATGGCTAGACTGCATCTTATTTATTTTGGACATGTAGTCAGTGGGGACCAATCCCTGGAGAAATACATCATGTTTGGGAGAGTGGTAGGTCAATGATAAAAAGGAAGACCTTTCACTAGATGGATTGACACAGTGTCTGCAACAATGGACTTAAATAAATAAATAAATAAATAAATAAATAAATAAATAAATAAATAAGATCATGTGCCTGGTACAGACTTGGGAAGTGTTTTGACCAGTTGTACATAGGGTTGCTTTGTGTCACACTCGACTCGATGGCACCTAACAACAACATAAATATATACCAGTTTCTATTGCTGTGCCATATAAATCTAGCTATTAAAGAGCTAGGGATATAGCTCAATGGTAGAGCACTTGCTTAGCATATGCAAGGTCCTGAGTTTGATCCCCAGCACAAAAGAAAGCACAGTCCTTTTATGCAGATGAACAGCACATTTTTATTATAGAAAAAGTTCTGTACTTAGTAAGTGGTCACAAATTAGGAAAGCCATGTTAGAACTCTGGAAATTCTGACTGTCAGTTTTGTGGAGTTTCATTTAATGGCTCTCTGGATCTCTACTTAATCTTTGGAAATTTCTAGTATGTAGTTCTCCTTTCCTTTCCTCTTTTATTTCTGTATCCAGAGCTAATACTGATGTCCAGAATTCCTCCACCTGTATCTTTCTACTTCTTCTGATAGTTGAAATGATGTTTTTCATTATGAATTGTTATTCACAGCAACCTTCTTGACTAATGCATTCAAAAATTGTGAATGCCATTTTCCCCTTAAATAGGCCCCTTTAGACAAATAACTGCTAAGGATTTTTTCCTGTGAATATGTAAATAGGTGAAAAATGAGGATGCAGCCAGTGTTGTGTGAATATTATTCCAACATTACACTTAAGATCCTTTCAGCACCATTTGCTAACATTTTGTACTCCTAGCCAAAGTGCCAAAAATTGCTCTCTCCTCATGCAATTTTCAAAAATTCTGCTGGCACAAAATGAAGTAAAATCTCTATCTGCAGGAGAGAGCAAACTTCATTTAGCGTGTTTTACAAAGTGCTAAATAGGTTTTCTATTTTGGGAGCAGAGAAGCAGAATGTGTACTTCCTGCTATTCTGATCGAACATTTGCAATTCTGTTCCTGTAGATTGCATATTCCTGGTTGTCTTCAGCTATATTAACGTAAGACTTGTTATTTTATTCAGAAGGAAAGAAACACAATTACAATGTATTTATGGGATGTGATATCAGTACTTCAAGGTTATTTTTCATTGTCTTTAATTTTTTTACTATTTAAGATAAAATAGGGATGAGGAAACCCCAGTGAGACGCTTTTGTATTCAATTGGTTTCAGAGTAAGAGCTCCTATTTCTTATTTTCTAAGGCACCAACCAAAAGAAAATGTTATGGTCTCACTGATGAGAAATTTAAGACCCTAGATGGTTAGCATCATTTCAAGTCATCCATCAAATCCATATCTGAGCTGGGCATGGTGGCGCACACCTGTAATCCCAGCGGCTCAGGAGGCGGAGGCAGGAGGATTGCAAGTTCAAGACTAGAGGCAGTCTGTGTAACTTAGCAAAACCCTGTCTCAAAAAGTTAAAAAAAAAAAAAAAAAAAAAAAAAAAAAAAAAAAAAAAAAAAGGAGACAGCAGCTCAGTGGTCCAGCACTTGCAAAGCATGCAAGCACAAGACCTTGGGTTCAACCCCCAGCACCACAAAAAAAGAAAAATCCATGTCTGAAAGAAACCATAAATGATTAAATATCCACTGGATGTATTTACTAAGAGGAAAAGTACTTGTGTCATAATATAATAAGAACAACAACAATAATAACTAATATTTATTGATTGCTTTTGTTCCAGGCACTATGAACTTGACATGTAATATTTCATGAAATCCTCACAACAATCATCTGAGATAGTACTATTTAGTTTGATCACAGATCCTGAATTCTTTACTACTCTGCAGTACTGGCTCACAGAGTGGGCAAGGTTAGTACCTCACACCCCTCATGGAGTTTACCATTCAGCCCATAAACAAAGGTAGGTATTACAGAGCTGGGGATATAGCTCAGTGGTAGAGCACTGAGCAAACTTCATTGAGAGAGCATGGAAACAAAGAATTAGTGGAGGAAGCTGGGAAGCACACAAGAAAGTGAAACATACTACTTTTTTGTAAACTTCTGAGCATTTATACCACAAACACACGTGTTTTCTTTTAATCTAACTATATTTTCTACGTTATTAATGCACTCATTTTATAACAAGGAAAATAGCATACAAGATAAATATGTATATAAAAATTTTGACATCTAGTTAACAATGGAATCTTACTGAGGGGAAGGGGGCTTACCATATGATGTTTACTCAATCGCTTGCATGAGTCCTCTGAGACAGAATGTTCACACAAGTTAATTGAGCAACTTCGTTACTCACAAATATTCAGCAAGGAACAATAGGAGCCTATAATTCATAGTGAGCCAGTGCCTAACTTACAGGAGAGCTGGCCTGGAGGGATAGCAGCTCATCTGAGCATGCTCCATGTTGCATCTCAGCTGAGAGATGCTGAACGCATTCCTCCCTGGGATTTATATCCGGGGGAGACTGGGATCACTGGGTTAAGTCATCATAAGATATCCTGTTGTATAAGGGATGGGATCAGAGCCCAGGCTGCTCTGGACAGTTTCTCCATATCTCGGGGATGTTGTATTCCCAATGTATTTGACACCTGTAAAGAAAATCAACTGTGAGAATCTAGGAGCAATCCCTGGAATCTATAAGGCTAAGAGAATGTGATCAAGATACTCCAAACGTCTTTTTGATCCATGGCATTCCCAAACTACTTCTTGAGACAGAGACCATAACTCAGAGCACTAGGACTTGCTCCAACCTAAACTTTCCATCCCATAGTTGCTGCTTTTGAAGGTTTCCTGAGCATTGTGCAAACTGCCATCAATTTCCGTGTCATTTAAAGACACAAGCCCTAGACAACAACGCAGAGAGTTGTGCCCACTGAAACATTGATGTTGTTGTTGTTAGGTGCCATCGAGTCAGTATCCAACTCATAGAGACCCTCATAGGGTTTTCAATGGCTGACGGTTTCGGGATTGCCTTGGGAGTGGATTGCCAGGTCGTTCTCCCATTTTTGCAGTGCTGGCAATTGAACTCAGGACCTCAGAGACGGCAGCACAGTGCTCTACCAACTGAGCTAAATCCCAGCCCCACTGAAACATTTCCTCCCCCCCCAACTGTTACATCCTAGGAAATAGGATCACCACAAAGGGATGGTGTATAGGGATGCAAACTTTAAAATCTGGAATTGGGCTTGGGACAGTGAAGGCCATTGGGAGGACTTATTTGGTGTTTGCAGTAAATAAGGAGAAGGAGATGGGCAAAGGCCATTTTTTATTGTTAAATATAAGATCTTTATTGTTCTTACCCTCCTTGAGTATAACTAAAGAAAAAATCCAAATTAGAGCCTATGAGGAAAAAAATGTAAAATAAGGGAAAGGAAATATCAAGCTGAGGACTTATCGGAACAGAAACTGATAAACACTGAAAATGACCAATGGCAGGATCCTGGGGAAAAAATTCAGATTTACTTGAAATTTTCAGTAAAAATCAAGAAAGCATTGCCTCTAACAAACAAGAGGTAAAAGCCCAAAGAGAAAATAGATTAAGGAAAAAAAAAAACAGGATAAGATATACAGATAGGTGAATATGATGAGAAGAAATTATAAAAACTAAAACCAGGATTAAACTATAAGAAATTATAAAAACTGTAGTACTAGGATTAAATCCATATTGTTACAGAAAAAAAGAAACATAGTTTGGTGCACAGGAAATGAATTCAATCAGTTCATTGATATGAAGGACTAACCTGAGAACCTTTCCTGGAAAGTTAATTAAGAAACAAATATGAACATTACATAAAAAAATACATAAACAAAAAGAGAAAGAAAAAAATTTTTTTAAAACGAAGAAAAGAAAGGGAAAGAGAGGGGAGAAAGAAAAGAAAAGAAAAGAAACCTAAACCAAAGTAGAAGAAGCTAGAATAGCTGGAGGAAAAAAAAGCAATTTTTAAAGACATAATTGAATAAAGTTTTCCTGGTTGAGGATACTACACATATGCAAATTAATATTCTAAACTGGTATCTGCATAGTTACAAATGGAAACATTAAAATTTTATAAATTCTAGGTTGAAAATCTGATTCTTCCACGATGGCATTAAAAAAAAAAGCATCTTCAGCTGCCTTCTGTTGATCAAGGGATTAATGTGTGGATTAAGTGCTGCTGTCCAGTAAAGTTTGCTGCAATGATGAAATATTCCAGATCTCTCTTCTGCCATACTGTGGTTGAGGTTGTCCATGATTTTGCTGTACTTGATTCTACAATCAACACCCATGGAAGAAATAGTCAAGAAATCAAAAGATGCATTGCTTTGGGAAAAGCTGTGGCCAAAGATCTCTTTAGAGTATTGAAAAGTAAAGATGTCATATTGAAGACGAAGGTGCACCTGACTCATGCCATGGTATTTTCAGTGGCATCATATGGTTGTGATAGCTGGACATTGAACAAGGGAGACAGGAGAAGAATTGATGCTTTTGAATTATAGTGCTGGAAATGATTATTGAATATACCATGGAATGCCAAAAGAACCAACAGATCTGTCCTAGAAGTGCAACCAGAGTGCTCCTTGGAAGCAAGGATGGCTAGACCGTGTCTTATTTATTTTGGACATATAGTCAGGAAGGACCAATCCCTAGAGAAATACATCATGTTTGGGAGAGTGGCAGGTCAATGAAAAAGAGGAAAACTCTCCACCAGATGGATTGACGCAGTGTCTGCAACAATGGGCTTAAACATAAATAAGATTGTGTACTTGGTACAGAGGCCTGCAGCCATAGCCCTGTGGCATCTGATCCCATCAGATCTCGGAAGCTAAGCAGGGTCGGGCCTGGTTAGTACCTGGATGGGAGACCGCCTGGGAACACCAGAAGCTGTAGGTTTGGGAGAAGGACCTGGCAACCCCCTCCCAAAAATCAATCTGCATTGAAAACCCTATGAACAGCAGAGAAGCACTGATGATAGTGCTGTTGTACAGAGGGTCGCTATCAGTAGGAAACCGACTTGATGGCACCTAACAACAACAACAACAACACCTGGTACAGAATTGGGGAGTATTTCGTTTCGCTGTCCATACAGTCGCTATGGGTCTGATTTGACTCCATGGCACCTAACAACAATTCAATTTAAATTTAAATAGTTCCATATGGTTGATACCAACCACACAGAACCATGCAAATTAAGAGTTTCAAGATTAAGCCAGGCAAGGTGGCACATGTCTGTAATTCTAGCGGTTCGGGAGGCGGAGGCAGGAGGATCGCAAGTTCAAGACCAGAGGCAGTCTGCATAACTTAGCGAGACCCTGTCTCAAAAAGTAAAAAAAAAAAAAAAAAAAAAAAAAGGGCTGGGGGCACAGCTCAGTGGTCCAGCACTTGCAGAGCATGCAAGCATGAGGCCCTGGGTTCAACCCCCAGTACCGCAAAAAAAAAAAAAAAAAAAAAAAAAAAAAAAAAGTTTCAGGATTAAGATATTGTGATATTGTTACAGACTATTGTCCCCATCAAGGCTGTCTTTCTCATATGAAGGAAATGGGACATTTTTGCATATTGAGGAACTTAAAATGTATAGCATTTATGAACTTTGCTTAAGAAAGTTGTCTTCAAAAATCGACTCAAAATTTAACAAAAGAAGAAGAAGGAGGAGGAGGAGGAGGAGAAGGAGGAGGAGAAGAAGAGGAGGAGGAGGAGGAGGAAGAGGAGGAGGGGGAAGAAAAATTAAGATCTCAAGAATAGGGAAGTTTTCTTAACTAAATCCTTGGTAGGGACCCCTGGAAATAGAAACTATGGTATATAATGTAAAACTTGAACTATTAAAAGAATTGACTGAGCCTGGTGTGGTGGTGCATGCCATTAATCCCAGTGACTCCGGAGGCAGATCAGGAAAATGGCAGGTTTGAAGCCAGAGACAGCCTACATAACTTAGCAAAACCCTGTCTCAATTTAAAATTTTTTGAAAAGGGGCTGGGAGTGCAGCTCAGTGGCAATGCACTTGCAAAGTATGTGTGAGGTGGGAGTTCAGCTCCCTAGTACTGCAAAAAACAAACAAACAAACAACAAACAAAAAATTATCTGGACCTAAACTGCCAAATTATATTAGCGAAACAAGCATAGATAGGAAACACAAGGAGGAAACAAGCTAAATTCTTTGTTTCTTTATTTGTTTTAAATGAAGCAATCTATTTCTTAATTAGGCATGAAGAGAAGTAGAGAATGCTTTTGCATGTGCACATGTTGAATTTTAAATGCAATATATCTTCTATAAAAACTAGAGAAGATAAAAGAAGTGTTCTGTGCTCAAAGTCCATAGGTTTCAAAACTTTCATTATCAAAGAAGAAATTAAAATAATTTCAGCATTCAGCTCAAAAAGTTAGGAAAACTATAGCAACTAAGAAAAGCAGAAGATTGCAAAAATATCAAATAAAAATTTATATGTCAGAAATTAGAAAGATGACAGCATAAAAATAAGCCTGATATTGGATATTTGGGGGAAAAAAACCCTAACAAATAAACCCCTAGCTAGTCTAATCAAAGAAAAAGAAAAGAGAATAAACACAGCCAAATCTATGAATGGGAAAGTAAATATAATAATGGTAGATATAAAGTGGATTTATTTTTAAAGAGAGAGAAAATTCTACATAAAATTCTTGAAAATGGAAACATTTTCAGAAAACATGTTATCAAAATTAATTTGTTGTTATTGTTTAGGTGTCATCAAGTCTGTGTCCGGCTCATAGCCACCCTATGTACAACAGGTAAAACACTATTATCAGTGCTTCTCTGCTGTTCATAGGGTTTTCAATGGCAGATTGATTTTTGGGAGTGGGTTGCCGGGTCCGTCTCCCAAGCCTACAGCACCTGATGTTCCCAGGCTGTCTCCCATCCAAGTACTAACCAGATCCAACCTTGCTTAGCTTCCGAGATCTGTTGGAATCAGATGCCACAGTGGTACAGCTGCAGGCAAAATTAATTTAAGAAGTACAAAACTTGATAATTATAGAATATTTTAATGTTTTGAAAAGGTTACTTTGACAAAAAGAAAGATAGCCTTGGAAATTTTGAATTAGTCCTTTCAATTTTTCAAGGAAGAGATTACTTCTTTTTGAAAAATTATTTTTTTCAGAGCAGTTTTGGGTTCACGGCAAAATTAAGAGAATGGTACAAAGGTATCCCATATACCTCCTTCCCCAGGCTACTCTCCCTCATTATCAATATCCTCCACCAGGGTGGTATATTAATTACAAATAATAAACCTACACTAACACATCATTATCACCCAAAACCCATAGTTCACATTAGGGCTCACACAGTATTTCAGACAACATGGGCTTTGGCAAAAGTATGAGGTACACACCACTATCATATCTTAAGAATATTTTCAATGTCCTAAAAAATCTTCTGTGCTCTACTTATTCTCTTTCTTTCCCAACCCCTAGCAACCACTGACCTTTTTACTGTCTCCATAACTTTGCTTTTTACAGAATGTCCTAAAATTTGAATCATACAGTATAGTCTTTTCAGATTGTCTTCTTCCACTTAGTAATATGCATTTAGGTTTCCTCCATGTCTTTTTGCAACTCTACAACAGTTTACTTATCCATTCACTTACTGAAGGACATCTTGGTCACTTCCAAGTATTTGAAATTATGAATAAGCTGCAATAAACATCTATGTGGAGGTTATTTCTGCAGACATAACTTTCTGTTCCTTTGGGTAAATACCAAGGAGTGTGATTGCTGTCTATGATAAAAGAATGCTTAGTTTTGTAAGAAACTGCCAGTCTTCGAAAGTGGCTGTACCATTATGCATATTTCATTCATTTCAACAATAAATGAGAATTCCTATTCCTCCAACAGTCTCATCAGTATTTAATATTGTAGTTTTCTAGATTTTGGACCTTCTAATCATTATGTGTAGTGGCATCTTATTATTATTTTAATTTGCATTTCCCTGATGACATGATATGGAGTATCTTTTCATATGCTTATTTGACATCTATATATCTTGAATGCTCAAAAAAATCTATCATCTTGCTAGTTGTTTTCCATATTTTCTATCTGTTCTTTGTCCTCTATTCCCTTTTTCAGTCTTCATTTGGGTTAACTGAAGATTTAATGATTAAATTATAAGTATAATTTTCTCTTTTTGTCTAGTCTCTTAGGATGGAAACTGAGATCACTAAACTTAAGAATTTTCTTCTTTTCTGACATCAATATTTAGAGTTCAAAATTTTCTTTTAAGTACTGTTTTAACTACTTTCCTCAAAATATTAACATAGTTTCAGTTTCATTCAGTGTAAAATAATTTCTAGTTTCCATTTTGGCTTTTTTTTTGACACACAGATTATTTAGAAGTATGACTTAAATTATCTTGTTAGCTGTATGTCTTCCTTCATTGTTGATTTTGTGTTTAATATACATTTTTAATTCACCACAGTCTACTGTCAAGTAATACTATACTACTTCATGGACAGTATACTTCCATTTCCCACCTCCTGCCTTTCTGCTATTATTATCATTTATTTTATTCCTATATATGTTATAACCCAAACTATATGCTGTTCTTTTTTTCTTTAAATGATTTTCTCTTAAAGAGATTTTAAGCAAGTTTTATATTTGGTATTATTACCATGTTTATATTTGCCATTTTCAATGCTCATCCCTAAATTTCTTTTATTATCTTTCCTTCTGCCCAAAGGACTTTCTTCAACATTTCTTGTATAAGTGTGCTAGTGATTAATATTTTAGTTTTTCTGTATGCCAGGAAATATATTACCTTTATTTTTTAAAATATAATTTCACTGAGTATTGAATTCTAGATTTATAGTGTTTTGTTTTTCCTTTTTTTCTAGTAGTTTAAAGATGTTGTTTCTTCACTGCTTTCATTATTTCCATCAAGAAATCTGTGCCATTCTTATCTTTTTTCCTCTGTATATAATGTCTATTTTTTTCTTACTGTTTTGAAGATTTTGTTTTTGCCACTGTCGTTAACCTGCACCACTGTGGCATCTGATCCCATAAGATCCCAGAAGCTAAGCAGGGTCGGGCCTGGTTAGTACTCTGATGGGACAGTGCCTGGGAATACTAGGTGCTGTAGGATTGGGAGAAGGATCTAGCAACCCACTCCCAAAAATCAATCTGCCATTGAAAACCCTATAGCAGAGAATCGCTGACAATAGTGTTGGGCATGGCACAGTGTCTGGGAGCATCTCATCTGTTGTAGGTAGGGTCACTATGAGTTGGACCCAACTCGAAGGCACCTAACAACAACAATATCTTCTTTGGTGAAGTGTTAAGGTCTTTGGCTCCTTTTTTAATCAGGTTATTTGCTTTCTTATCGTTCTAAGAATTCTTTGGAATATTTTATATAACAGTCCTTTATTAGATGTGTCTTCTGAAAATATTATCTCCTATTCTGTGGCTTGTCTTTTCATTCTTTTGACAGTATTATTTTTTAGCAGAAATTTTTAATTTTAATGAAGTCCAACTAATCAATTCTTTATTCCATGGATTGTGCCCTTGGTGTCTTACCTAAAAAGCTATCACCAAACCCAAGATCATCTAGATTTCCTCCTCTGTTATCTTCTAAGAGTTTTATATCTTTGTGTGTTACATTTATATTTGTGATCCATTTTGAGTTAATTTGTGTGAAGGGAAAGTTTCAATTTTCATGAGAATCTCAAATTGTTGAAAATACTAATTTTTTCCATTGTTTTGCCTGTACTTTTTGTCAAAGATTGAGTGACTATGTTTATATAGGCTCATTTCTGGGCCCTCTATTCTGTTCCATTGGTACATTTGTCTATTCCTTTACCAATATCACACTATCTTGATTGGTGTGGCTGCATAGTAAGTCTAGAAGTCAGAAAGTGTCAATCTTCTGACTTTGTTTTGCTCCAGTTCTTTTTAATTATTCTAGAATAAAGGGCAAAAAATGAAAAAATTGAATTTATTTTTAAATACCATATACTTTGATACTTAACCTGACAAAAATTGAATAATGGAAAAAAAACTGGAGGTCATTCCCACTTCTAAATAAAGGTGAGAAAATTCAGCAGTAGTTTAAGAGGACATAACAAAATAAAATTACTTTCAGGATTGAAAAACAATTACAAACACATTGCTCTGGTTATTCCCCAGTGGTGTCCTAAGATCTGCTGACATATTAGCTCATTTAATGCTCACAAGAATAATTAGTTCGACAGATGAAGGAGTTGAAGTATTGGAAGATTAAGTAACTTGGCCAAAGTCACATGATCAGCAAGGTCCATTCCTGGCAGTCCCAATTCAGAGTCACACTGTGACTATTATCTAGTCCACCTTTTATGTCAATCGATTATTGGAAGAAACCAAGGTACACATCTCAACAGTTGTGAAAAAATATGTGATGACATACAGAATCCATTTCTGACTTAGTAAGAAAGCATTTAAGTTGGGAGAGAAGGTTAGGTTACTCTTACTATGATAAAGAAAACCTATCTAAGTCAGCATCTAACAATAAAATTAATAGGGAGACTAGAGACATTCACATCAAAGTCATGCATGAAGCAAGAACACCCATCATTACTGAATATTCATGTGGTAGTTGCACCAAAGGCAACCAGGTCTGGGATTGAGGAAAGAAATAAAGGGCTTAACTTGTGGAAAGAGGAAAAATAAATTATTGTTGTTTGATAATATGATATTTGTCCTAGAAAATTAAAGAGAATTAGTTAAAGATCTACTAAACCCAATGAAAGCGTATATGATGCATATTAGAAAATAAATGTAGAAAAGTTTTAGCTTTCCTTATATCAGGAGGTGCAAATTAAAATGCCTAGGCCAGATAGGTAACTTAAATACATGATCTCTCCCCATATAGAGCTGGTCTGGGATTTAGCTCAGTTGGTAGAGTGCTGCTCTGCAGTCTCTGAGGTCCCGAGTTTGATTCCTAGCACCACAAAAATGGGAGAAGGATGTGGCAACCCACTCCTGAGGCAATCCCAAAACAATCAGCCATTGAAAACCCTATGAGGGTCGCTATGAGTCGGACATGACTCGATGGCACCCAACAACAACAACCCCATAGAGAATATTCTGTTCACAATAGCAAAAAATACGTAAATTAGCTGGGACTTAATACGAAATGCACAGAGTCTTTATGCTGAAAACTGAATAAAGAAATATACACTGTGTCCCCAGATCATCTGGACAATAAAAAGGTGATACAAGGCAGGAATATTTAGAAGAATTGGAGTAAAGAGGGAAAACTTTTGCTACTCCTATCAGATATTAAAATATTTGTGATAACTATAACAATTTAAATGGTATGCTTTGTTTCTGTTTTACTTATTTGCTTGTTTGGTGGAAGAATAGATAGATCATTATAATGGAGAAGAAAAAATAGAAATGTACACAAGTATACATAAAATTTTAGTCTGTAGTACATTCTCTTATTCATTCATTCAAAAACAATGCTCTAAGCACTATTCTAGTCACTGAAGATGTGACAGTGGATATAGTAGACAAGGCAATATAGTAGCTGAGAAACTGGTTTTTCTTGGCATTCTAGTGGGAGAGATAGCACACAAAAATATATAAAAATAATCAAGAAAAATAAAGATAATTTAAATAGGATAGTGTCATTGTAACTTGAGAAAGGTATGTTTAAACTGATAAAATTATGACTAGAAGGAAAGAGGCACGTATAATTTAGGGGAAAGAATCTTCCAAAGAAAATTATCAGAGTTGCTATAGTCAAGGAGCAGAAAGATGACCAGCATTGACAGAGCAGTGTAGGCAATGAGGCAATAGTACAGTGTGAGGTGGAAAAGAGTTAAATCTTCCAGGACTTTGAACCCAAGATGAGGAATTTGGGTCTTATTTTATAAGCACAATGAGAAAAAGTTAGGGGGGCTGTAAATCAGAGTGACATAGTCTGACATAATTTATAAAGATCGTTATGGTCTCTACTTCTAAAATGGATTGTAAAGAGACCAATATAGAGGTGGCCAACCCCGTTGTAACCTCTCAGAGAAGTCTAGCGAGAGAGGAGAAAGGCGATAGCAGTGGAATTTGGAACTCATGGATGATTTGGGGATACATTTTGGAGAAACAGACAAAAGAAATGAATTGGGACATTGAGGAAAAGAAAAGAATCAAGGGCAATTCTTACCCATGGGCTAAAGGAACTAGTATATGACATTAGGAAGACTAGAGGAAAACCAGGATTAGGGTTGGTATTAGAGAGTCAGAAGTTTCAAATATAGTAAGTTTTAGAGGTTTATCAGACATTTTGAGGAAGTAACAATTAAGCAATTATTCAAATCTGATATTCTGATGAGAAGTTGGACTTGAGACATCAATCAATACATTAGTGATATGTAGAGCTAGGGCACAGATGAAAGTGTTAAAGAAGCAAAGTGTAAGAAGCCCTATGCACCCTGACATTTGGAGGGTAGGTAAAAGAGGAGCAAGACAGCAATGGAAACAGGAAAGAAGTAGCTAGTGGGGCTGGAGGAAAATCAGCCAAGCGTTGCAACTAGGAGAAGAAAGTATTTCATAGACCAGGGAATATTTTAATGGTGCTAAATCCTGTGAGTCTGTAGCCATTGCGGGCTGGCGTCCAATCCTGTCTGATCTTGAAAGCTAAGGAGGGTCAGGCCTGGCTAGTCCTTGGATGGGAGATGGCCTGGGAATACCAGGTGTTGCAGGCTAGGGAGAAGGACCTGGCAATCCACTCCTGAAACAATTAGCCATTGAAAACCCTATGACTAACAGAGAAGCACTGACAATAGTGCAGGGCATGGCAGTGTCAGGGAGTATTTTGTTCTGTTGTACATAGGGTCACTACAAGTCAAAACCAACTCGAAGGCAAACAACAACAACAATAACAACAACAACAACAAATCCTGTGAGAGTTCAAATAAGTTAAGAACAAAATGAAGGTTATTGCCCAGCTTGAAAACAAGCAATATTGGTGAAGTTGGTTGCACAGGATTCCTATCAGTATAAGAGGGGAGGAAGTGGAGACTGCTACTTTTGACAATCTTTTCAAAACTGAAATGTTGTTTTTACTATTTCAATACACAAAAAAAGAATTTCAATTTGTTAAAAAGCTCAAGTCAGTTGGGAAAAGAAAAATGATAAATAATCTTCATATAATTTATTACCAATTTGGAAAAAAGTAGTCTGAAGTTTTAGGGAAGAAAGGAAAGAAATACTTCCAAAGGATAACAAACTTGTTTGTAAGTGGGGGTATAATAAGTGTTTCTATTTTGTAATTTTCCCATAATATGCTCTTTTTTTTAGTCAAAAGCATTTTCTTTTTGAAAACCAGCCATGTTTAGCAGGCCACTAGGTCCAAGACCAAATTAAGTCAATTCAATGGAACAAACCATTGGCATTGCATTGGGAGCCTTCCACCAGAAAGGTGAGAAGCACGCAAATGCTAAGAGTTAGAACACAAGGTGAGTGAGATGAGAGTCCTAACTGAAACCCACCTGGGAGAAGTCAAAAGAAGGGTCACACCTCCTAGTTACTGATCAGAGTTTCAGAGCAAAATGGATTGACGAAGGGAAGGTCATAGCAATTGGATCATTATCAGCAATGTCTTTGCAGTAGTCAGGCAGAATTTGTCCCTCATGGAGTAATTCCTTGAGAGAAAGTCTCATAACATGGTGACCAACCTGTGATTACCCCACGGGCTCTTCAGTACAGTTAGAAGTGGGGGGAAGACTCAAGAGTTTCCCCTTCCTTTTCCCTCAGGAATTCCTGTTCATCAATTAACTGGAGGATAGGCATGTAGCATGCATAGCCCAGGATCTCTGCATTGTGTGTCTCTAGCCACCACAGGAAATCATAATCAGCTGTTCATAAGCAGCCCTGGATTGCTTCTGGGTCTTGTGCCCAGTGCTTACGTAGCTCATCCGAGTCCAATTAGGAAAAAGTTAGCTCTGATTATGTTTAAAGAAATGTGGTTAGTAAAAGAGGCCACAAAATGGAGACCTCAGAGCTGTGGTTGGGTGTAGACACCTCTCCTCTCTGTTACACAGTGCCTGTTATTGCTCTGGGTTTTGGAGATTCACTGGATGTCTATTGCTCAAGTTGAAGTCCACCTGGTACTGCATGTTACAAAGATGAGAAGGATCTGGATTTCGGCATCTGATAGTGCATGATGGAGAGGAGGTATAGCCGTACAATTGAGGCAGGTACTCCCTGGGTGAGAAGAAGAAATAAAAACAACAACAAAAAAAGACAGCATGCAAGCAAGAGATGATTCAAAATTCTACTCATGTCTGACTCAGAAACAATGAGTTTGAGGCTATTGTTAGCTCTAGTCCAGGGCTCTCCACGTAGTTCTTAGGCAAGTAATGCAGAGGAAAAGATCTGATATGAAGAGGGTATGACGACCTTGCTTCTCTCTAGAAACCAGGAAGTCTCCAGGGTATACCTACACACAGAAAAAGATTGTTAAATGTCAGTGGCATTACTCACATGTCTTTTTTGTCTAATTTCAGTGTGTTCATCACCCTCACACAGAGATTGACACATAGTTCCCATGTTCCTGGTCAAAAATAGAATATACTTTTCATTTCAGCTCTCACAATTTTCAGTTCATAACCGGAAGCCAATATAAGCAAGGTGTCTGGGTGCTTTTAACATGCTTGTGTTCTTAGATCATTCATTATATAAATTATTCTTATTTCTCATTGCTAGAAAGTCATTCTATTGTATTTATATTTTCCTCTATTTAACTTTATTTTAATGCCAGTTGATGATGTATTTGACTATATTTTCTGTTTAATTTTAAGATGTTGGTTTCTTAGCAAAGCATAGATGGGAGGCTAGTTCACTCTTAATTCAAGTACTTAGGTAATGATCTTGTGCATAAGATGAGAGCTGCCTCTCTGGTAGCTGCTCTGTAGTGTGGTTGTTCTGCTGCCTGTGAACCATCTGGGCCTGGGCAAATGGCCCCTGTTTAATCGACCGTCCTCTTCCTTTCTCTCACTATCAGGCCCTTCCCTCAGATTACCCTGCTAATTCTTATTCTGATTCTTAATATTCACCTTAGGCTCTGTTAGGCCAGATCAGAGTGACTGGTATTGCAATATAAACAGACTAAGATGAATGGACATAGACTGGCAGTTGTGTACAATATTACTATGATGTAATCCAATGTAACTGTGATGTGATTGGATGATGGTCTTGTCAATTAGCACTATTGTGTAAAAGCCTTAAGAAGCCCCTTCACCAGTTCTGGGCTCGGAGAGGTTAGGACGCCTGGAAAGGATGGGAGAAGCAAAAATGATGGGATGCATGGAAAGGACAGGCCACAGAGAGGACTGGGATGCTTGCAGAGGCAACAGGGCATGCAGAGGGCAACAACCATAGACAAGGGAATCACAGAGGGGCAGAGAGGAAGGCCCTGGAATAAAGCATGTCACACCTGCCTTTGGCTCTTCAAGCATGTTTTGGTTTCTCTGTGTGCCCCAAGCATCCTTCTCTGGCTGAGGAGCCCAGCTTGGGTTAAACAGGCTCTCTCTGTTTGCTGGATGTATTCAGACTTTTTTTCTTCAACTCAACAGACTTGCTCTTCTTACCATCACCTTCCTTGATCTTCAGAGAAGAGCAACCTGGTCACAGAAACCATAGCGAGCAGATACCAGCATATAACAAATTAGCAGATGCTGCCTGAACTTGATGAATTTGGCCAGCACATCATTTGCTAATTTTAAATAGCCTTACATAGCATTATTTCCACACTCAGTTTTTCATGAGCCTACTTAGCCATATTCCTCCAAGCTACAAGGGAGGATTTGTGGTTAAGACTTTTCTCAGCAACTTCAGAGAAGACCAAAGTCAAAAATTCATACTTAATTGGAACTTAATTTCCTACGTTGAGCATTCCCTTTTTGCCACATATTCCCTTCTCTCTTGGACACAAAGAATTTCTTATTGTCAGAGAAATAGTAGATGCTCCATAATTTTTATTTATTTATTTATTTATTTATTTATTTATTTATTTATTTATTTATTTTTTGCAGTACTTGGGGATTGAACCCAGGGCACTCCACCACTAAACACACCTTCAGCCCTCCCTGCCTCTTTTTTAACTTTTTGAGATAGGGTCTCACTAAGCTGTGCAGGTTGCCTCTGGCCTCAGAATCATGATCCTCCTGCCTCAGTCTCATAAGTCATTGGTATTATGTGTATGCAATTATGCCTGGCTTTGGGCTTTCTAATTCTTTAGATTTGACCAACCATATTTTCCTCTTCATTTGGGTAACCTTTGCTTTTTAAACAATATATTCTTTCAATTACAAAATAAATGCATTATGTTAAACTCAGAAAATGTAGAAAAGCTCCAATGAAGAGACACAGAATCATTCATAATCTCTCCATATATTAATTGTTTGATTTATACCTTTCAAACCCCTTTCCTGGGCTGAAGTTTAGCTCAGTTGGCAGAGTGCTGCTCCGCACACTCTGAGACCCTGGATTTAATCTTCAGCACTGCAACAATGAGAGAAGGACTTGACAGTCCACTCCCAAAACAATTAGACATCAAAAACACTGTGAATAGCAGAGAAGCACTGGCATAATGCCAGGCATGGCACAGTATGGGGGAGTGTTGCATTCTGTTGTACACAGGGCACTATGAGTTGGACCTGTCTCCATGGCATCTAACAACAACAAACCCCTTTCCTATACAATAATATGATTATGGTCATATTTTATATACTGTTTATATCCCCTTTTCACTCAAAAATTGATAATTTTCATAGCAATAAATATTCCCCTGCAATATGTAATAATGCAATTTTTAGCATTCATATTGCATAATATACAATGTACCCTAATTTAACATATTCAGTCCCTTATTCTGGGGTATCTAGGCTGTTTGCAGTTTATTAACATTATAAACAATACTTCAGTGATCATCTCTGGCCATATTTTTTTGAGTTCATCTTTAGTTCCATCAAACCATTATTTTCTCATGGGATCAAGCTCCATTTTGTCCCCTCTATTGTCCTCATTTCCCGTGCCAGTTAAACAAGGCAATATTTCTGTACCAGTGTTTATCTTCTTCAACTAAGCTATACCTTCTTTGGAAGCAATACACTAAGGTTATTTTAAAGTAGACTCCAAGATTTCATACAAATTTCCCTGATAGTGAACTTCTGTTATAGTTCACTTGTGCAGAATTGAGTAACTACATGATAAATTTTTAAAGCTTACTCCTCATTAGAACTTGATACTGAAATAAAAACACTAGTTTTCTACTCATAACAGGGTCACAATAAATATGTAGGGTTTTTTCTCCCACATTATGCAATTCTTCAATTCTCTGTAGATATTACCAGGATGTCCAATAATTTAAATCAGTTCCGATAGTAGTTACCCAGAGTTATCATCAGACCCCCCAGGTTAAGAGTTCAGTCCCCCATAATTTCCTTTCCTTTCACTCCAAAGGCAAGTAGCAGGTTTCTAGTTTACCCACAGTTCTTTCCAACTTGGTTACAAATTGTGGTTTGCACA
Organism: Pedetes capensis; assembly: GCA_007922755.1. Classification (NCBI taxonomy): domain Eukaryota; kingdom Metazoa; phylum Chordata; class Mammalia; order Rodentia; family Pedetidae; genus Pedetes; species Pedetes capensis. The sequence continues at coordinate 41,064 of VMDO01004641.1, read as the reverse complement.
ACTTCATCTTCAGGTACTGAAAGGGCTTATGGAACTCAGGGAAACACTTTTCTTACTATTAGCTATTTATTATAAAGAATTATGAAGCATATGAGTGGAAAGCCATACTAAGAAGTACATAGGGTGAGGTCCAGAACAGTTCCAAGTGCAAGAGTTCTATCCCAATGGGGTTGGGCTGTACCACCCTCCTAGCACACTCACCAACCCAGGAGCTCTCCAGACTCCACTGTTCAGAATTTTAAATGGAAGTTCCATTATATAGGTATGACTTATTAAATTACTGCTGTTTGATGATTAAACTTAATCAACATCCCCTATCCTTTCCCCAGAAGTTAGCAAGTAGGACTGAAAGTTCCAAACCTCTAAACATGCAGTTAATTTATCTGGTGACCAATCCCTATCCTGAAGTTATCTGGGGGCTTTTAACCACCAGTCATATTAATATACAAAAATCACACTCTCATCACTATGGAGACTTCAAGGTTCTTAGAAAATATGTGTCATGAACCAAGGGTAAAGACCAAATACATATTTCTTATTTTATTACAATATCACAAATCCTTATACTTGTAATTGTTGTTGTTGTTAGGTGAATCAAATTGGGTCCAACTTATAGCAACCCCATGTGCAATAGAATGAAATGCTCATTGACACTGTGCCATGCCCATCACTATATCAGTGCTTCTTTGCTCTTCACAGGGTTTTCAAGGGCTGATTGTTCTGGGAGTGGGCTGCCAGGTCCTTCTCCCATTTTTTTTCAGTGCTGGGGATTGAACACAGGGCCTCAGAGAGTGCAGAGCAGCACTCCACCAACTGAGATAAACTCTAGCCCATTTGCAATTATTAGAGGTCATAATTGTAAACTGGATTACATAGGAATTCCTCTACCAATTCCTGTCCATTCCTTAGAACCAAGATCAGGATATCTTGCACATATTTGGTGACCACAGGAGATTGAGGGGAAGTGTGATCTTATGTGAGATGTGAGGGAGGCAAAAAGCCTTCATGCTCTTCACCTAAAACTGAAATGACACACTGTATATGAAGAATTGCTCAGATGCAATATATATTCAAAAGAGCATTTGCAGCAAAAGGTTGTAATGTTTCCTCTTCAAATCTCCCTTCCACAGCTTGTCTTAGGATCTCTCTAGTTTAAATATGGATACTGATCAAAATCCAAGTTTGCAGTTTTCCGGTGTTGTTTAATATTTCCAGGACTGCTTTGCTTTTTTGTCTAACAACTTTATAATATAGTGCATTTTTTACCATACTTTTATTGTTTCAGTATGGAAGCTACTCAAAAAAATGGTATGTTGTTGGATGCTGTCAAGTCGTGTCCAACTCATGGCGACCCTCATAGGGTTTTCAATGGCTGATTGTTTTGGGATTGCCTCAGGAGTGGATTGCTACATCCTTCTCCCATTTTTGTGGTGCTGTGAATTGAACCCCTCCCTTAGAGACTGTAGAGGAGCGCTCTACCAACTGAGCTATCCCAGCCCCAAGGGAATGGCATAGCATTACCTTTATCTTATGGGCTATTAAATGCTGAGCTTGTACTGATTATGTGCAAAACATGGTGCTATATTTCTAACTCTGCAAATAAACAGATTAAGGGGGGATTTAAATATGGATGTAGTAAACCACTGGACCCATGTTTAATGTTACTCCAGTCTCTACATTCATCTACCCAAAACTTAGATTTGCTAGCAAAATACCAAAGCAAGAAGTTGCTGTACAAGATACATATATTCAGAGCCATCATTATTTTCTTCCCCTAAGAGATTACTCCTGTGACAATTAAAAATGTTTTCTAGTTCCCTTTTGATACATCTTAAATAGCAATTCTTAGCCTGCATGCATATAAAGATTAGCTGAGATTTGGAATATTCCAATGCCTGGGCCCTTCCCTAAACCTATTAAATCTGAACTTCCAAGAATGGGTCCCAGGCAATGTTATCATTTAAAAGTGTTCCAGAAAGTTCTAACATTTAGGCAGTAGAGTCACCCAGTATTGAACAAAGCACTTTAAGTCTGGCCCTCCAAGACTTTGAGAAAATCAACAATCTCTATACTAGTGGATCTCAAATTTTGCTGAACATTAGATATATAGGGGAAGTTTTAAAAAATTCTGTTACTTTGGTCACACTCAAGAACAAATAAGAATCCTAGAGTCATCAGTCTTATTTTGTAAGTCCAAACTGTGGCCAAATTAAAGAACTGGTGCTTTATACTCCTCTAAAACAAAGTGTGATCTGTTTTCCAATGGCATTGGCATCATCTGGGAACATGTTAAAACAGCTGTCAGGCCAGGTGAAGTGGCACACACCTATAATCCCAGTGACTTGGAAGGCTGAGGCAGGAGGATGGATTGCAAACTCGAGGCCAGAGGCAGCCTGCATAATTTAGCAAGACCTTGTCTCAAGATAAAAAATACTAAAGGGGCTGGAGGTGCAGTTTAGAGGTAGGGTGCTTGCAAAGTATGCACGAGGCCCTTGAATCAGCCTCCAAGTACAGAAAACCAAAACCAAACCAAAACAAAAATAACAAAAAACCTGTCATTTGTGTCTGTAAATGATTTTTGCCCATTTAATGTGATTTTGTCATACTTTTTATTAAAACTGTTTCAGCCTTGGAGTTTAAATTATAAACTTTGAGATTTATTAATTTTTGTAATTTTTTAAAGTCATTTACTGAAAGTGACTATGCAAGGGAGTCATTCCAAAGATTTGTTTCAAAAAGCCTTCTAAATCTTTTCAGGGAGCTGCATGTCCCTGAAGGGATGTCATTTTCTGCCTATTGCTCTTCTGGTTTCATCTTTAAATGTTTGTTGTAATTCTGTCTTCTGTTCCTGATCTTCCACATGTTTGGTGCCTGCAGGAGTTTGAGGGGACATGTGACACTAAGTGAGACATGAGGGAGGCAAAAGCCTTCATGTTCTTCACCTAAAACTGAGATGACACCCTGAATATGAAGAATTGCTCAGAAGCGATGACACCTGAGCTGTGGGAGGAGAAGACGGCCCAGGCCCTCCACGCTGAGTTGGAACAATGGGGTTCCCTGATGGCAGGATCACAACAGAGCCTCCTCCGACCCTGTGATAGCAGCAACCTGCTCAGGAGGCAGAGGGAGTTGCTCTTAAGAATGTGTTTTAGCATAGAGTCCTGATAATTACATGTCCGTTTAGGTTGAGTCACCATCACTTGGCATTGAAACAACTTTTAAGATATAATAGGTAGTTTTGGAATTTGTATCAATTCCTTCATCATCATGACTAAATGACTAAGAAGTGGGTGCTGAACAAGAGCTGCTAGGAAATTGCTTCAAAGTCTGCAAGGGTTGCCCTGTCTCCTATGTCTCTGCCTCACTCTTTGCCCCAAATCTGTAGTGGGCCCCAATGCAGCTACTTTACACTCTGCACACCCACTCTCCCACCCCTACACACTGCATGCAGATCCCGTGTCTCCTTCCTATCCATGTTTCTCTCAGCTAATAGTGGAATATTGGAGGGAGAGATCCTGGAAAATCTAATATAATAAGGAATGTAGCTAAAAATTGATGGGTTCTTTCAATGCACTAAACACTTTAATGAGCTCTACTTCATTAAATTCTCATCAAAATGTTCTGGAGTTAGAATTATTATCCACATTCTATGCGTGAAAAAATTAAGAACTGACCTAAGATCCCATAGCTAGTCAATATGTCAAGCCAGCATTCCATTCCTGAGCTCTTGCCCTGTACATTGCAACAGCAACTTAAATGAGGTTCTTGTGACAAAATGAGAATTAAATTTGGTTTATTATGAAAGTTTTAAACCTTTTTTTAGAAAAGCACAATGAACTCCTATATACTGTATCTACTATCTAAATTCGTCAATCAATAATCTTTTGTTTTATTTCATCCATAATTTTTTGGCAGTACTGAGGGTCAAACCCAGGACCTTGCACATGCTAGGCAAGTGTTTTATCACTGAGTTGTACCCCTAGCCCCTTTTTTATTTTTTATTTTGGGATAGAGTCTTGCTAAATAATGCAGGCTGCCTCTAGTCTTAAACTTGCAATCCTCCTGCCTCAGCCTCCTGAGTTGCTGGGATTACAGGCCTGTACCACTGCACTTGGCTTTATCCATATTTATTTTTACTGAATTATTTTAAAGTAAATTTAAGATATCTTTATATTTCAAATAGTACTATATTTCTGTAGTGGGTGGAATGGGGGTATGCAGAAAGTCTATCAATGTCCTAATCCCTGTTGTTGTTGTTTTTGTTGTTTCATGCCCTCGACTCATAGTGACCCTATGAACAACAGAGTGAAACACTCCCCAGCATTGTGCCATGGCCAGCACTATTGTCAGTGCTTCTCTGCTATTCATAGGGTTTTCAATGGCAAATTGTTTTAGGAGTGGGCTGCCAGGTCCTTCTCCCTAGCCTGTAGCACCTGGTATTTCCAGGCAGTCTCTTATCCAAGCACTAACTAGGCTGACCCTGCTTAGCTCCTGAGGTCAGACAGGATGGATTGCCAGGGTGCTATGGCTACCAACATCCTAATCCCTAGAACCTGTGAGTATTAATATTTGTTATAAGATGGAATGTTGCCTTATGTGGAAAAAGGGTCTTTGCAAATGTAGTTAATTTAAAGGTCTTGAGAAGAGGAGATCATCATGTATTATCCAAGTGTGTCCTAGACCTAGTGGCAACAGTCCTTATAAGAAAAAGGCAGAGGGAGATTTGACACACATGGACGAGGGGAGGGCCATGTGAATTATGGGAAGCAGAGTCAGGAGTTATGCACCCACAAGCCAAGGAATGCCTGGAGCTAGCAGAGCTGGACAAAGCAAGGAAGGAATCTCCCCTAGAGGAATTGGAGGGAACACAGCCTTGCCAACACCTTGATTTCAGACATCTGGTTTCTAGAACTGAGTGAAAATAAATTTCAGTTGTTCAAGTCACCAGGTTTATGGTGATTTGCTATAGCAGCCCTAGGAACTTGGATCACCTTTTATAATTTGGTACACATCATCAACAAAATAAGGATATTCTTCTACATGTACATTGTATACAATACAATGATCACACCAAACAAAACTGACACTAATGCCCTGATATTATCTAATATTCTGTTCATATTCAAATTTTCCTCATTATTCTCCAGAGGTCTTTTAGGGACAGTTTGTTCAAGTAGGGTCCAATAAAGGAGCATACATTGTATTTGGTTATTGTTCCTTGTAAGTCTATTTTTACTGTAGAAAAATGTTCGCCTTACTTCCCCCCTGTTTCCATGGCACTGACTTATTGAAGAACCTGGAGAATGACTCACATTATGGAATTGTCTGACTTCTAGAATGAGGGGCTTTTGCACTGTAACAATTCTGCTGGGCAAAGGTTTCTTAAAACCCTCTTGGATACTACCTTGCTTTTCCAGGGAAGGGCTGATGGGAGGTTGTAACAGACAGGGAAGATAATTCCCCACTGGCTGGAATTTTTCTGGGGTTTCCTCCATGTGCTTACACCTCCCTTTTCTACATGGAAAGATTTTATGGTTTAATGCCTGCTGGAGAAAAGGTAAAACAATGGGTTTATCCCACTTGAGCCATGGTTCTCCAGAGAAAAACAGCCTCTCTGTGTGTGTGTGTGTGTGTGTGTGTGTGTGTGTGTGTGTGTGTGTGAGAGAGAGAGAGAGAGAGAGAGAGAGGGAGGAAGAGGGAGAGAGGTGCGAGTAGGTCCTCTCTCTCTCTCTCTCTCTCTCTCTCTCTCATTATTATAAAGAATTGTCTTACACAATTATGGAAGCTGAGAATTTCTATGAATTTCTGTGAATTGGAGGGTTAAGAAAGCTGGTGGTATGATTCGATATGAGTTGGAAGACCTGAGAACCAAGGAACCAATAGAGTAAATCCAAATCCAAGGGTAGCAGAAGACCAATGATATAGCTGAAATAGTCAGAGAGAGAAGAAATGAATTTTGCTTTCCTTTGTCTATTCGCTTACCCACACCCTCAATGGAGAGAATGAGGCCTACTCACATTGGGGAAAGCAATCTTCTTTACTGAATCCACCAATTCAAATGCTAATCTCATCCAAAAACACCCTTGAAGACACACCAGAAATAATCTTTAGCCAAATACCTGGGCACTCTGTGACCCAGTCAAGTTGACACATTAAAATTGACCATCACACATATTATGACTGGCAGTACCCCAAAGCACTGGTATTCCATGCAGGTCTCACTGAGGTGAGAATCTTACTTTTTGAAATGCCTATACAGTAGTACCTTGGCATTTGAACTGCTCTGTGCTCCAACATTTTGGTCCTTGATCAATATTTTCAAGAGAGTTCTGGTGGAGCACCCTGGGTTCAAGCCTCCAGTACTAAAAAGAAAAAGTGAAGGAAAGAGGAAACCACGAAGAACAACAATTGAATATTAGAAAGAACTTATGGATAAGTATGTGAGTGGCATATATGTATCTGAATTAGCCATTCAGAACTGTGCCAGAACCAATAAATATACTTACATTATTTCTTATTGGGAAACAGTGTTCAGCATTTGAACTGATCAGCATTCAAACTGACACTTGACCAGCTTTCTAGAACAAACTGTGGACAAGGACTGAGGTATCACAGTATCTATGTAAATGTTACCTGTTTCCTTTAGAAATGCCACATCTCTAGGCATTTGGACAGGAAAATGCATGATGTGGCTAACACAGTAGTATGAACTAATTTTATGATATCCGTAACTTTCCCAATGATTAAATGAATAAAGTGGATTTGAGACCAATAGGTGTTTGACAAAGTTAACCTTCACCTACTTATTAATATTGTCCCCTAGGGCTGGATACACAACTGGAGAGATGGAAGGGAGATTCAATACTAAGGGGTTAGGCTTGATATTAATCATGCAATCCGTGGGAAGGAAGGCAAAATTTCCAAGACCCTTGACTTATGAGAAGTCCCATCAACTCTGGAAGAAAACAGAAAAGAAAATGATTCCCTCTTCTTAGAAACTGCTGCTGGTGTCTCTTGCCACCTAGATTACTTCTGGTCAACTACTATTTGCCCTGCAGTGATTTAAAGCCAAGGAAATATGTGTTCAACACAGTCTCAAAGATCTGAAATAAGGTATTCTTTCCTGCCTTTTATTTGACTTAAGGTCTATATCAATCATTTATTCAACAGATTAGCACATTAGTTTTACTATTTTCTTCCATCTCCTTTTATTGTCTGATGAGTTTATTAGGTAAGATCAGTTTCCTTCTAAGGGTTTAATCCAAAAGCCTTTACCAGAGGCTAGCATATTTCCTTTTCACATAAAGATAAGAAAACATCAGTAGACACAATAAAGATAACAGACTATCTGCCTGAGCTATGGAAAAGACCCCACAGCAAATTTCTGAGTGAGATGGTTGACTTTAACACTTGCTAGTTTTCTTTCTAGACATCTAGTTCACAACCGAGACAAGTAATCCTCCCAGGGGGAACCTGGTCATGTTTCTTTGCTTACTCTTGGGGTATTTTGCCCCTAAAAGCTAGACTGGCTCCATGTAGCACTCTATAATTGGAGGACAGCTGCCTGGACTATAGAAAAGAAGAGATTACAGGTCTCTTATGATAAGAGATCAACAATAGGTTAGCTGCCACAGAAGTCAGGCTATGTTTAGTAAGACATGGAGAATATGCTTTAAAAGAGAAAAAAACTGAATGTATTATACTCTTAATTAAAGGCTCTTAGGCGCTATTAATTTGCTAAAAGTTTCTAGTGCTTTCCATTTCATCCATATATATATGTGTGTATATATATATATACACACACACACACACACACACACACACACACACACATATATAGTGGTGTCTGATTAATTTCTGCACTTAAATTTATTTTGGTTTTGTACAGACATTCACTATTTTCTGTAGTAGCATCTTGAAAACACTGGGAGGGAAGAGAAGAGAAGAGAGTGATATCACAAAATCCCTGAAGCTAGGAATATACAACCAGCCTGTAAACTCTCTGTTCTCCCTAATGGGAAAAATTCACCTTTCTTACATTTTGCTTCTATACCTATTTCTCCTCAGGTGGTCCTTTAATCCACTTATAAATCTTAAGCAGATCTTTTAGAATGAGAAAGGATTGGGCAAATGTATTAAATTGTTCAAAATAAAAAGATGACTTTCGGTCAGCCTATTAAAGCTCACAGTTGAACCTAATTGTAGGGATGAGGCAAAGAGAGGAAGGGAAGAGACATGACTGAGTCTGCTTGGATCAAGGCTTATCTAGCCCACTTCAAGTCCTGAGGCCTGCCTGGAACTCGGTAATGGCTCATTCGCTGTGGTACATCTGGCTTAAAGCCACGAGGTCAAGGCAAGGTGGACCCCAAACAATGACTTGCTGTGGCACACCCAGTTTGAGTCCACGAGGTTGACGCAAGATGGCTCCTGCCACTGCAGTCAGGGTGTGTCCATCCTCCAGTTTCTTGCACCCTTCTCAAATTTTTTGCTGAGTCATAAGATGCTGATTGGCTAACCCTAAAGGTCATAGAAACATCATGGATTCTGATTGGCCCATAAGGGTTTATAAGCATGGTACGCAGGCACATCCTCTATCCTGCATACCCATTCCATTGGATCATCATCAAGGGAGAGGACTTTGGAAGCAGTCACAGAGAGCAGCCTTCAGGGAGAGAAGAACTAAGAGAACCTTCTCAGAGAACACTTCAAGAATCAGAGTAGCAGTGAGTGTAAACCTCTGAGTCGTCTCTCCGGAGGCTCCTCAGAGTGGCTGTGAGTGTAATTCTCCAGGCAGAGCTGAGCTATCCACCATCACAGAGAGCGCCCTTGTGAGCTGTAACACTTAAGAGCTGTAACAAAGTTGAGAGCTGTTTCCAGAAGACCTCCTGGAGTCATTCCTGACTCTACCGCACTCAACAAATCCTGTGGGTCCCCAGAGAGTGTGTGTGTAGCTCCAAGTCCGCACACGCCCAAGAGGAGCCCCACACCTAATCAATTATGTAAATGTTTCAAGACTATTTTTAAGACTACCTGATTGATACTGGTTACTTATATTACTTACTACTTATTTTTTTTCTTGTGCTTATTATCCCTCAAAGCTTTGTTGGATAGCTGGATAGCTCTTTCATGACATACAAACTGCCTTAGTCTACTTGCTGCAATAGCAGAATACTTGACTATTTTGTAATGAGCAGAAATTTATTTGGGTCACAGTTTTGTAGGCTAGGAGCCCCAAATCCAGGAACTGAGTAAGATGGGGGCCTTCTTGCTGTGGTATCCCATGGCAGAAGTGTGGAGGAGTAAAATAACAAGGGCAGGGGGTGGGGAAAGAGAGAGAGGCACCAAACTCATCCTTTTATTAGGAGCCCTCTCCCTTAGTAACCAACCTACTTCCATGACGATGGCATTAATATATTGCCCCTATTAACTAATCACCTCTTTAAAATCCCACCTCTTAATAGCACTGCATTGGGAATTAAGTTTCCAGCACATGAATTTTTGGGGACACACTCAAACCATCTAAATCCACCCCGCATCCCAGATTTTCTTAAGTATAACAAGTCAGAATTATGCCTAGTAAATTCTTATTAACATTTATGGGAACATAAATGAATACAAATTTAACACCAGTTATACCTAATGTGCTCACTTAAGATGAGTCAAATTTGGAGCTGACCTCAGATGGCTCTCCTGGAAGATGATGACATGTGGAAATGATACTGAATGCCTCCTCAAATCCAAGTGCCCCCAAAATAGAAAAGTCCCAGACTATCAACATTGCTGAACAGATAAAGAAAAGCATAAAATAAAAATATAAAGAAGTAAATAAATATCTAAACAGGTAAATAGGAAGGGGTTTAGGTCAGTTAGTAGAGCACTGCTCTGTACTCTCTGAGGCCTTCGCTTCAATTCCCAGTGCTGCAAAACTGGGAAATTCAGGAGTGGCAATCCACTCCTGAAGCAATCCCAAAACAATCAGCCATTGAAAACCATGTGAGGGTTGCTGTGAGTCTGACCTGAGTCGCTGGCACCTAACAACAACAACAAAAAGGTAAATAAAATATAAATAAAAGAAATATAGAGTGAGCATCGTAGATAATGTAATTGACATTAAAACAACAGATATGACTAAAAAAATGAAATAAAAAGCAAACACCCAGGAGATGATGATGATGAAAAAGTACTGGGAAATGGCAAACGTATTTAAGAGCCCCTTAGCAACCATCTGATTGTTTTCATTTTATGAGGTTCAATGAGACTAAAGGATTCATCCAAAGTCTTAAAGATAGTAAATAGTTATTCAGTTCTGCCTTTGTAGCATAAAAACAGCCATATGTGAAATATAAAGGAGTGATGTTGCTGTGTTGAATAAGACTTTATTTACAAAAACAGCCAGAGTCCAGATTTGGTCCACAAGCCAACCCTTGGTAGTTTTCTAACCTTTGGTTGAGGTCAGGCTCCTAAAGTGATGATGATGATGGGGGTGGGGGGCATGTGTGTGTATGTAATATATGTGTGTGTATGTGTGTGTTTACCATATAAAAGACAAGGTGAATATTTATGTGGACTACAAATAAAACACACACCTAGAGCTCTAAATTGAGCAAAAGCACATGCAGTGTGCCATGTGCAGAAGGAGACAGAGAAAGCAAAAGTCCTATAACTGTGAGACCATTAAGAATCCAAAGCTCCCCATGTCATGGTGAGAAATATCTGAGCTGGACTCATTTCCTGAAATCAAGAGCTTGCAGGGCTCTCCTACCCAAGAAAAGAAGGCTGAAAAAGCAGAGACAGTGTCTTTGGCTGTGATATGCACAAAATACGAGCTATGGCAGAAAGCAGAAAAAGTCATTCAGAATGTTCAGGGTCAGAGGTCCCTGCTGGCTGAATGAGTGAATTTTTATATCCATAGTTCATCTTGAAACTGGAACCACAAACTGTTCATTTAAGACCTGGTTCTACTTCTGGACTAGGGAATTTTATTGGGAAATTACTTGGAGCAGAATGTGATCAACACCAGAAACATAAAAGAATGAAAACATATTTCATTCAAAATGAAATAACAAAACAAAATTTTACAGCACATAGGGAAATTTAACGCTAAGAATATAACAAACAAAACAGAACTGGGCACTGAATAAAGAAGTTCACACATGGCAAAATATAAACAATGGAATTATCTCAACATTTTAGAACTTTAGGTGCCGTCGAGTCGGTGTCTGACTCATAGTGACCCTTATAGGGTTTTCAATGGCTGACTCTTTCGGGATTGCCTTGGGAGTGGATTGCCAGGCCCTTCTCCCATTTTTGCGGTGCTGGGAATTGAACTCGGGACCTCAGAGACTGCAGCGCAGCGCTCTTACCCACTGAGCCAAATCCCAGCCCTAACATAGCTTTCAGTATATTTAAAATCTTCAAATAGACGCAGAAAATTTTATCTTGAAAAAGAATTATCAAAATAAATTAGATAGGTATGAGTAACAATAATTAGAAAACCTGAGAATAAACAACATGGTAATTGGAATAAGACTCCTAATAAGCAGAACAATTTCTAAACTGGACTTAGTTAAAAAGAGAATTAGAGAAGTGAAAACAAGTATGATAAAAATCACCCAGAATTCAGCACAGAGATTTTAAAAAGATGAAAGATATGAGTAATACAGCATCATTGAAATATTTCAACATTCCATAATAGGTATTTCAGGAAAACAGAAGGAAAATGACAGAGAAACAATGACAGAGAAACAATGTTTAAAATATCACACAGCTGGAAAGTTTTCAAAAGTGAAAAAGAATAAGGCTCCATATTAAAGCTACACATCAAGTGCTGAAAAAGGTAAAAACAACAAGAAAACTCTGACTTGAGTTATCATACAGAAATATCAAAACCTGAAAGTTTGAGGAAAAAAATTCCTTGGAAGCTAACAGAATAAAAATGAATACTAAAAAGTACAAAGAAAGGTAATTAGGAAAAAAGCAAATTTCTCATGAAAACCATAGGTACATGAAGACAATGAAGTAATATCTTGAAACTGCTAAAGGAAAATTACTACTAACTTAAAAGTATATATGCTCCCTTTCAGGAGAGAGAAGAAAAAATAAAAAAGATGTTTCCAGATATACAAAGACTAGCAGAAACTGTTGTTAAAAAATTTGCATTTTACCAAGGAGAAAAGTGGACTCAGAATGAGATATAATATGATATAAGAAACAATGGGAAACATAAATTAATAAAATGTTTTGCGTATTATTAACTATATAGAATAAAAGAACACAACCACCATAATATTTGACTTATATTAGTGAGGGTAAAATTTTAAAAATAAAGTAACACTCTAGAATCTAGACCATGATTTACCAAATATTTTATGAAAAGGGACAGTAGTAGATAGACTTTGTGGGTCATATGATCTCAGTTGTGGCTATCGAACTCTGCCATTGTACCAGGATAGCAGCTGCAGGTAACACATTGACTACGAGTGACTCTGTTCCACAAAATTTTATTTTTGAAAACTAGAATTTTATATGTTTTTTCCCTAATGAGGATTGAACCCAGGGCTTTGCTTTAGACAAAGCCTCGAGAAAAACTACATCCCCAGCCCTTTTCTAAATTTTTTTATTTTGAGATAAGCCCTCCTAATTTGGCCAAGCTGGTCTTGAACTTACATTCCTCCTGCCTTGGCCTCTCAGTTAGGTGGGATTGCAAGCACACTCCACCTCACTCAGCTGAATTTCATATGTGATGCCATGAACTATTACCCTTCTTTTTATTTAAAAATAAACACTTGAATAAAAAAGAGATTCTTTGCTAATAAGCTATTTGCAATCAGGTGGTGGGCAGGATTTGGGTTGTCCTCTGTATTTTGCTGACCTCTGGTTCTAGATAACAGTATGAAGAATGATGGGTAGTGTGAGGTGTGGAGAAAATGAGACTATTTAATGGATAGTTTAATTGAGGAGAATAGTTATTGTTGTTGTTAGGTGCTGTGGAGTCAGGTCCAACTCACAGTGACCCGATGTAGGGTTTTCAATGGCTGATTGTTTCATGAGTGGGCTGCCAGGTCCTTCTCCTTAGTCTGCAGCACCTGGTGTTCCGAGGTGGTCTCCCATCCAAGGACTAGCCAGCTGTCTCTGCTTAGCTTCTGAGGTCAGACAGGTTTGGATGCTAGGGTGGTACAGCTGCAGATGAGGAGAATAGAGACGGTAAATACCCATAGTCATTACATATAATGACTATTGTTGTTGTTGTTGTTAGGTGCCTCAAGTTTGGTCCAACTCATAGCAACCCTGGATACAACAGAACACAACACTCGCTGATACTGTGCTATGCGTGGCAGTATGTCAGTGCTTCTCTGCTATTCACAGGGTTTTCACTGACAGATTGTTTTGGGAGTGGATTGCCAGGTCCTTCTCCCTAGCTGGCAGCACCTGGTATACCCAGGCAGTCTCCCATCCAAGGACTAACCAGACCAACACTGCTTAGCTTTTGAGATCATGTGGGATCAGATGCCAGAGTGTTATGGCTGCAGATGTATAATGACTATAGAGATGGTAAGTATCTGTAGTGATAGTTAGAAAAATGAAGTTAAATATCTTTGTTAAAAATTTAAGAATAACCATGAAAATAATAGAACTATAATCTTCAACTTCAAAACTAGCAGAGGAAAAAATGGACATAAAATATTTCCAAAAAATCATAGTAGATAATAAGTTGGATAAAAAGACAAAAACAAAAGCCACAAATACTAAACAAAAGAAAAAAAGAGCAATAATATTAAATGCAATGGAATTTAAGGAAAAAAGCTTTAATCCATCTAATAGTATTTATTTAAAAAGAACATCGTATAATGAGAAAGTTATACTAATAGATGAAATAATTATAAACTCATATCCACTGAGCAACATAGCATAGAAAAACTGGTAAAATTACAATGAGAAATGTATAACCATAGTGAGAAATGTTAATACTTCTCTCTCAAATGTTCCAAGCAAACAAAAAATTCCTGTCTACTCTCTTGCCCTTGCAGAACATATATACTTTTTGCCAAATGGAACATTTATAAAAATTGGGCATGGACATAGTTGCAGAGGTCTCAAGCATTTTGAAGAATCAATATCTTATATAGATCACATTTCCTAAAAATAATGTAACTAAATTAGAACTCACATATAATTGATTATCAAAAATCTAAATGACATATTTGGAAACTAAATGATATATTCCTAAAGAACTCATAGTCTTAAGAAAGAAACCAAAACAAAAAAATTATAGAATATTATAATCAAATAACAATAAAGGGTTGCATCTCAAAATATGAGGGATCAGATTAACACAATACTTGAGGGAAATATAGTTTTAATGTATTTATATTACAAATAAGAAATATTGAAAGTAAATTGGTTAAATATTTACCTCAATAGGCTAAGCAATGAAAGAAAGAAAAGAGAGATAATCAAGATAATAACAAATAAAGATAAAAAGTAGGTCAACTTCTACAAAAATAGTAGAAATAATTAGCATACTCAAGCATTTACTCCTAGGGAAAGGAAACCAACAACCAAAAAGACAATTGAAGAAAGCATAAAGAAGACAAAATAAACAATTTAAGGAATGAAAAATGTGGGTGTAATTACTATGTTGTTGTTAGGTGCCATCAAGTTGTGTCTGACTCATAGCAACTCTATATACAACTGACCGAAGCACTCCTCAATACTCTGCCAGGCACACAATCTTTTTTATGTTTAATCTCCTGATTTCAGACACTGTATCAATCCCTCTAGTTGAGAATCTTCCTTTTTTTCATTGACCTGCCACTCTTGCAATCATGATGTTCTTCTCCAGGAATTGGTCCCTCCTGACAACATGTCCAAAATAACTAAGGTGCAGTCTAGCCATCCTTGCTTCCAAGGAGCATTCTTGTTATACTTCTTCTAGGATAGGTCTGTTAGTTCTTTTGGTAGTCCATGGTATATTCAATATTCATCTCCATAATTTAAAAGCATCAATTTTTCGTCTGTCTCCCTTATTAATCATCCAGCATTCATAAGCATATGATGTGATGAAAATACCATGGCATGAGTCAAGAGCACCTTCATCTTCAGTGTGATATCTTTACTTTTCAGCACTTTAAAGAGGTCTTTTGCCACAGCTTTTCCCAGTGAAATGCATCTTTGATTTCTTGACTGCTGCTTCCACAGATGTTGATTGTAGACCAAGTAAAGCAAATATTTGGACAACCTCAATCTTTTGCCACTTACCAGGAAACTGCTTACTGACCCAGTTTGTTTTGTTGATGTTGAGTGCAATCCATACTGAAGTCTGTGTTCTTTGATTCCATCAGCAAAGTTGTGTCATCTGCATAACGCAGGTTGTTAATCAGTCTTCTTTGATTCATGATGCTGCATTCTTCTTCATACAGTCCAGTTTCTTGGATTATTTGCTCAGGATAGAGATTAAAGTGGTATGGTAAAAGAATACAGGCTTGATGCACACCTTTTCTGAATTTAAACCAAGCAGTATTTCCTTTTCTGTTCAAACAACTGCCTCCTGGTCCATGTACAAATTCCTCATGAGTATAATTAAGTGCTCTGGTATTCTCATTCTTTGCAATGTTATCCATAACTTGTTGTGATCTAATCAAATGCCTTCACATAGTCAATAAAACATAGATAGACATGTTTTTGGTATTCTGTGATTTCAGCTAATATCCATCTGACATCAGCAATGATTTCTCTGGTTCCACGCCCTCTTCTGAATCTGGGTTGATTTTCTGGTAGTTCTTGGTTAATATACTGCTGCAGTCATTTTTGAATGATCTTTAGCAAAATTACTATATAGTAGAGAAAAATTCAATATGAAAAACTGAAAAACTTGAGGCCAAAATTTAGGGAGTAAAAGGAATAGACATTTTTTCCTAGAAACATAATTATTAAATTGATCTCAAAAAGAAATAGAAAAACTAAGTCAGCCGCTAGCTATTAAATCATTGACTACACATACATGAAGAAATCTCACTTGTTCATGGTTGAGTTACAAAGCAAGCTGCACATACCCACCACTGAAAAAAAAAGTTACAGAATATCACATTATTATACTAGTTAAGTGGGCTGGAGTTTAGCTCAGTTGGTAGAGTATTGCTCTGTGTTCTCTGAGGCCCTGGGTTTGGTCATCAGCACCCCCAAAATGGGAGAAGGACCTGGTAGCCCACTCCTGAAACAATTTCAAAACAATCAGCCATTCAAAACCCTATGAATAGCATAGAGGCACTGACATAGTGCCAGGCATAGCACAGTGTCAAAGAGTATTTCATTCTGTTGTACATATGGTCACTATGAGTCAGATCTGAGTCAGTGGCACCCAACAACAACAACACACTAGTTAAGAGTTGTCTATGTTTCAGATTTATTAATAACATTTTTGATCATGTATATATGTAAGAAAAGTATAAAGCTTTGATTTTAATCCATACCAAATTCATGGTGGTGATTGCCTCTGAAGAGAGGAAAACAAGAGGAGTCATATAAGACTAGAATAGAAAATCTAGTATGTCTACTTTTCAAAAAAACATACTGACTCATACAGGTATAAAAAGAACATGATATAGATTTTAACTTGGTCAATGAGGGAAGTAGGTAGATGTTTAATGGGTTCAAAATCCATGAATATTTATCGATTAGAAGTATTGGTTGTAAGTATTGAAATGTGTGTAAACAGTTTTTTTTTTTTTCTGGGATGGAGGAAAGATATAGAATTTGTATGTCTATAGACAAGAATCACCTTGCATTATCAGTTATCTGCAATATAAGAGTTGTGAAATAGCTCCATAGAGTCAGAATCCAATAACTCTATGAAGTCATCTCTAGAGTCAAGACAATGCATAATTTTCCAGTAAAGCACAACTATTTCATTTACAACCATGACCAAATGTTACCATTTGCTCATTTGCATTTGTAGTTGAATGTATTTTTGTTACACTATTTTCTGTACTTTAAGAGTAATTTCAATTATTTTTAACTAAACAAAAACAAAAATCTTCATCAAATTCCAAATCCAAAGATTCACATCCCATAGGTCTTGAGAAACATCTATGGGTTTGTACTTTTTCAGATTAATCCTGGTTACTCTGAAATGCAGCCAGGTTTAGGCACCTCTCACTAAGTGGTAATTAATATTCTTCCCAACTCTGGGATTTATGGCATCTACCTTTATTCCCTGGTTTGAGGGCAAGCATGGGACCAAGGACTGGGTTAGCTGAGGGTAATAAACCACTCAAAGCTTTGACCTGAGGAAGGAAGACACAGCAGGTCATCTTGTACCTATGCTGGTAGATACACATATTAGCCACTAGGCATTTTTTGTAGATGAACTTACCATTTCCTTGGAGCAGTATTAGAATAATAGTCATGCAGTACAATGTCTGGCTCCAGGCTTCATAATGTGTGCCCTGCCTACCTCACATGCTACTATGAGAAAGCATTTGGAACTGCTTTATTAATTGTAATGTACAATACAACTAAACAATGTTGCAATGATGCTTAGTAGTAGTAGCTATAATTTTGAGATATCATCATATTCATTTGTTAAAATGCATACAGGATTATAGACAGAAGATATGGTAGAAATGTACTTATAATTTTTTTGGAGGTGGGAGGAGGGAGAAAGAATAAAAAGAGGCTCTCTCTATCAGCATAGATATGTCTTTGAAAATAGTCATGAATTGGCCTTTAGGTAGCAGGTCTGATCAACTTAGGGACCCAGTAAGGTAAATTAAAAAAAGTAATTTGTATTAAAATAGAGTTGACTAGCTTTAGATTGGAAATTTTATTTCATAGGATTTGTTTATGAGCATTGTGAGATCAAAGGGAATTCTGTGATTGCTTTTTGTTTATTTTGTTTTTTTGTCTTACTAGGGGTTTGAACCCAGGACTTCAAACATGCTTTGCAAGCGTTCTACCACTAAGTTGCACCCTCAGTCCAGTTTTTGCTTTTAATTTGAGACAGAGAATTAAGTTATGCAGGCTGCCTCTGGCCTCAAACTCACGTTCCTCCTGCCTCAGCCTCCTGAGCTGCTGGAATTACAAGCATGCGCCACCACACATAGTTACTGTAATTGCTTTTTAAGTTAGGTTGGTCTGAAAGTTGCTATAAGAATAAACATTTTCTGCCTTTATAATTATCTGAGTCCTAATCATTTCTAAAGATGCAGTTTCTTCCTCTGTGGATCTTGCTTTCACTGCCCACCATTGCTTACAATTGGTTCTCTTTCTTCTTAACCCCAAGCAGAGTTTCTGGTCTCCATCACTCATGTAACCTGTGGCTCACATTCCATGACACCATCATTGCCTCTCCTTTACTTACTTTGTCTCTTCCTCCCTAGTTGATCTGAAGGCAGACTTTTTCTATACCCTTCTAGGCTTCCAGGTATCTATCAAATAAACTATTAACAGATTAATAAGAGGAAATAGCTACAATTTTATTTGTAATGTTACAGGTACAGGGACAACATAGGGAAAATAGTGACCATTCAAAAAACCATGAGATTTGTATATATGTTTACTGTCCTACCAGGGGAAAGGGAGGAGGAATATAGGCTACTAAGGGGAGAGGAAATGATTTTTAGAAAGATGAATGAGCCTTAAGGAGAACAGATGGGAACTATGATGGCTTGTGTCAGTTTGTCTGGTGTGGAGTTACCTTCTAACCTCTTTTACTCTTGAGGGGCTCAGAGTCTAACAAACAGATGTACCCATAAATGCTCTGATGACGGTACACATGGGATGGTTTGGAAATGAAGGAGGAGGAAGCTGTACCATCATCAAAAAGAGTGTGTAAAAATGAACTCACAGAGACTATACTCAAGATGATTCTCAAGGGAGAAATAAGAATGCACTAGATGGGTGAGGAAGGAAAGACATGTCAGGCCAAGGGAAGTAATAGCAGATGGATGGAGATGGTTGAAAGAACTCTTGCCAGCACCCCAACCCTGGGGGCCACAAGAGTTTTGAATTTGAGTGTGTTGTTTGGGACACTGCTCCCAACCATCACTTCCCTCACCAGCCATTGGCACAAAGTGCTACTTCTCTCTTTTCCACTGTTCTGTTTAATAACGTGCTTTAAAAAAATAGTTTTAGTGAGGTAATGTACAAACCATAACATTCATGTATTTAGAGTATGCAATTCAGTGGGCTCTAGAATATTTACAGAATTGTGCAGCCATTTCCATAGTTAAGTTTCAGAACTGTTTTATTATCCTCAAAGGAAGCCTTGTACCCACTAATAGTGACTCTCCATCTCCCTCTGTCACACAACCTTAAGTAATCCATACCCTATTTATTATTTCCAAAGCTGTGTACATTTTATGTATGTGGAATCAGACTACATGTTATCTTTTGTGGAAAAAAGAGCAGCTTTTTTTTTTTTTTACTTAGCTGAGACTCTCAAGGGAAGAGGCAATTTAACATTTAACATCCTTAGGACCTGGAATGATGCCTGATCCAGGTAGATGCTCAGTAAATGTTTACTAAATGGGTAAAAAGAACAAATAGCTTAGAAATAGACTGGAACATTCCATAGGGATTAAGATTAGGGACTCAAAAACTGAGTCCAAGGCCAAAATCTCACCCGGAAAGCTGTATGAGAAGTCTACTCATAATACAAGTACTGCCTAGGGTGTGGGCAAAGGCAATTCAAGAAACCACAAGATATCCTTGTGACCAGCTGCTGGAAGTTGTTGTTGTTAGGTTCCATCGAGTCATGTCCAACTCATAGCTACCCTTATGGGGTTTTCAATGGCTGATTGTTTCAGGGTTGCCTTGGGAGTGGATTGCCATGTCCTTCTGGGATTTAGCTCAGTTGGTAGAGCACAGCTCTGCAGTTTCCGAGGTCCCAGGTTCAATTCCCAGTACCCCAAAAATGGGAGAAGGACATGGCAATCCACTCCCAAGGTACTCCCAAAACAATCAGCCGTCAAAAACCTTATCAGGGTCACTATTATTCGGACATGACTGGACAGCACCTAACAATAGCAAGCTGGAAGTTAAGTGGGCCCAATTGCAGGCCTCTGGGAGTGGCACAGTCAAAATATACTAGGCTCCTAATATTACCTGCTTATTTGTCCACTTTACTTAATTATAATGTCTTTAAGGAATAGGGCTATAATTTCTTTTTATATGTTTTGTAGATACCACACAAATGTTTATTAAGTGGATTAATTTTACCCTAAACATCTTCTCCTGGATAAAGACTGAACATTTTGTGAGTTCATGATTCTAACTCTTTCAGATGAGACATAAAATGTAGGAAAGTGGTTCTTTCCCAGTTTAAGATATATGTGATAGATATGGGGAAAAATACTTTGTCATTGAAGAACTAACTCAAATAATAAAAACTAAGTGAAGGCAGAAACAATCTATCATGGCAGGAACATAACATATTAAACATGTGTTTGTTTTTGACTATTGTTTCCCTGCTAACATATAAACTCTGTGAAATCTGCAGTTTATTTGTTTGGTATAGTGAGATACTCTGAGTAACTAAAATACTTACTAAATATTTGATGATAGAGACAGAGGAAGCAGAAAGAAGGGACTGAGAGAGAGAAGACTTTTATGTATGGAAAAGCATAATCACCAGGAATTAGTGCCAGATAAACCTTAGTTATCATTGTTGTAAATGATCTAAAAAACAGTCCTGCTAAAATAAAGTTTTCCACAAAGCTCTTCTGTATGGCTACATACTGAGGCAATAAGGATAAACTATAAGAGGAAATAACTTGGCCATAGGAACGGGCAGGAAAATGGCAAAATCAGCTCCATGCAGACAGATGTAAGATGATAGCACACTATGGGAAAATGGTACAAATGTGCCTATAAGATAATGTTTCCTAACTGTCAGATCAGAACCAGGAGAGAATTCAAAGGAGTTGTTGAATGCAATCTACTCTATGCCTAGGGATTACACTTCAGCTTCTTTGCAGTGAAAGAAATGAGTCCCACATTATTTTAATCATGCATCTCTGGGCTTAGATGAAAAATATCTGTAGAAAATAAATAAATCTTTTTGTAATGATTGTGTCACAATTTATTTCTCTAGTCTATGTCTTCCATTCAAGCCTGTTGTCTATAGCTCTGGACCCCATTTGTTTTCATGAAGAAAGGAAAGAATAACTTCAGTTCAGGTGACACGGTTAGGGGCTACTCTGTAGGAAGAGCTTCTGTAGATTTTGCTGTATAAGGCTCAGCTACTCTGAATAAGATAAGCATATCTAATATGCATGATATATTCCAGAGGTGCCAAAACATGTATACACATTTTAAGAGATGTTACCTATGTGTTGCTTTTCAAAGTTGAATTGAATTATAGTAGCAATATGTAGTATGACATTCCCACAGAAGATGGTGTTAATCAAATAAATGGTAGCAGCATCATGCTTTCTTAGACAGCAAAATGGAAAGGTTTTGTCCTAACGTGTATACATTTTTGGCACTCTGTGTGTGTGTGTGTGTGTGTGTGTGTGTGTGTGTGTGTGTGTTTTCTAGCTGTAGCTAATTACAATCTGGGCAGTATTTACTATCCATATTTTTCCTGTGTGCCCTGTATAAACCTAATTTACATAAAGTTTGCTTAAGTTGGGTTATATTTATTATAACCAAAAAGGAAAAAGAAAATCTGGGTATCAGAAAGAAATCTATTTAAAGATTTAAAAAGATAGCCTATCTTATTCTGCATAAAAATGGATGTAAATTGATTCAGCTGGTAAAAAGACTTAAAGCAGATTCAGGAAAGAAAAAAACAGTTTACTCAAGTTGGAAGTGTTCCCAATCCAAATGCACCTTAGCCTGTATCTTGAAAGCAGTTTGTGCAGTATTCATTCCAGACAGTGAGGTCAGAAGGAACTCCTGGGCCAGCTCTCCAAGTATTGCTATCTATTCTTGTAGGGAAAAGAGAGATGCTTTTATGTCATATCTACAGATCTATATGATTTTACTGTATGGTCATGTATGATTTTATTATTTTTAATCAATGATTTTCCTAGTATATATTTATTTTGGGAAAAGAGATCAGGACATCATAGTTTATTTGAATCTGACCTCTGTATTTCATAAATGACAATATAGAATTGAAAGTTGAAGAGCAAATGGGATGACTGAAAGAACTGATGATCTTCCACACTAGGTTAGTTTTAATTTAAATTAGGATTATAATATGGAAAAGCAAAGTCTAAGAGGTTATTAAAACCAAGTCATGAATTTTAAGTACTTTGTATATGTTAATTTATTTAATCCTCATAATTCTATAAGAAAAGTATTATTATTCCCAGTCACACATGGGAGATTAAATAAGTTGTTCAAGGTCTCACAGTGGCAAAATCGGGATTTGATTTTAGCTAGTCTGGCACTAACATTTATTACCATAATCACCACACTAGATGGCCTCTGATGTATATGGAATTAAACTCAACTATTGAAATACTAGGGCTGGGATTTAGCTCAGTAGGTAGAGCGCTGCACTGCAGTCTCTGAGGTCCCAAGTTCAATTCCCAGCACCACAAAAATGGGAGAAGGACGTGGCAACCCACTCCCAAGGCAATCCTGAAACAGCCATTGAAAACCCTATGAGGGTCGCTATGAGTCGGATACCGACTCGATGGCACCTAACAACAACAACAACATTGAAATACTTGTTGTTGTTGTTCTTGTTAGGTGCGGTCGAGTTGGTATCCGACTCATAGCGACCCTCAGGGTTTTCAATGGCTGACTGTTTCAGGATTGCCTTGGGAGTGGATTGCTAGGCCAATAAATCTATAAAACTTCTAGAACTCTTTATACCAAGATGTAGCAAATAGGTATGACTGCTAAATTCATGAATGTTAAACCTACAATGTACCATGAAAGAACTTTGTGAGGGACATTAGAAGGTGTCCACCTGTGGATGCGGATAAACTGAGAACAAATATACTGTCTTCCCAAACGTGCTTTAGTAACCCTGTTCTGACAAACTAGTGACATAGAAAGCCAGGTCTGACCCAGTGCAAAAAGTTTCATGTTTCTATTATATGTCATAATAGTGACACAAAGATTATTTTAATGATCATTAAGGAGCCTTCCCACAGCCACCTGGTGATGACAAATGTAGAACAGTCAATAGCTTTGGCTCCTAGGGGCTCTCTCATACCTGTGTTAATGTTGCTTTATCTCTTTGCTATATAAAATGGGTATTTTTCTTATGTCTTGGTTCTTGAACTCCATCTGTCCTCTAATAAATACTTCCTAAACAAAATGAAAATGGTAAATTAAGTTTAAAAAAGAACTTTTCCTTTATAATTTTAAAATTTTATTATTAAGTTATATGACCCTTCAATTTTACATGCAGCCACCAACACAGAAGCAATGGCACCTGTGTGAGCCCAAGGCCTCCCCATATTTAAAAAGCTGTCTTATTAAATTTATGAATGTTAATTCCATGATGTAGTATGAAAGAACTTCCGGATGTTGTTGTTGTTAGGTGCCATTGAGTGGGTGTCCGACTCATAGCGACCCTATGTATGACAGGTGAAACACTATTGTCAGTGCTTCTCTGCTGTTCACAGGGCTTTCAATGGCGGATTGATTTTTGGGAGTGGGTTGCCGGTCTATCTCCCAAACCTACAGCACCTGGTGTTCCCAGACAGTCTCCCATCCAAGTACTAACCAGGCCCGATCCTGCTTAGCTTCCAAGATCTGAGATCTGACAGGATCAAATGCCACAGGGCTATGACTGCAGGCTTCTAGGACATTACAGGGTGTCAGTCTGTGGGTGAAACTAGTGAATGAGTTTTAACATCTATCTGTGGGAGATTTTCTGCAAACACATTGATGTGAAATACTGCCAAGATTAAAAAAAACAAACAAACAAATGAACCATTGAGGTGGGGTTGGAGGGAGGAAGGAGCACTCTTGGGAGAGATTTTACTAGGTGATTGTTGCTATAGGAACCATTTACCAATTGCTCAAGATATCAGTTCCCAAGGAAGATAGAAGTAGCAAACAAAATACAAACAAATAGAAGAAAAAG
The DNA here is from genome assembly GCA_007922755.1 of Pedetes capensis. Lineage (NCBI taxonomy): Eukaryota > Metazoa > Chordata > Mammalia > Rodentia > Pedetidae > Pedetes > Pedetes capensis. Next base: position 17,012 of record VMDO01004641.1, on the reverse strand, counting down.
GTATTAAAATACCCTTTTATGTACATACATTTGAAAAGATGGTATTTTCTCACGGAGGAAGGGAAGATAGATGCCCAAAATGTGGTGATTATTTCTTTTTCAAAGAGTAGGTAGCAATGTATTAGGCAGGATAGAGGTCCTAACTAGCTGCCACATCTTCCTTCTTAGCTCACACCACTCCATGTGCTTCTATGAAGAAACACCATAAATTTTGACTACAATTACTAAAGAACCACATAGTAGGTATTTAGGATGCTTGTCCACTGGCCAACCACTCCTGTTCTTGGAAGTTTCTTAACATGACCTTTAAGAATAATAAGCCCAGAATCTTAGAGCAGGGCTACATATATGAAATATTAAATGAGAAGAGAATTTCTTGATCAAAGCCTGACAATCCAGCACACTTCTTTGCAGTTGTGTCTTACTTGCAATTTCCTATTCATCCAACACATGGAGCTACATTACATGTGAATTGTGGGTTAAAAACTAAACTCATTATTTTTAATTTTCCAGTGAATGCACACTTTCATGCCAGTAGGAAGGCACAGTAATAATGCTCTATGCCCTGGGCCTCAGTCTTTTAGATGTAACATCATCCTGATTATTTCTCACTCCATCCTTTCCCCCTTGAGTTCTTTTCCTTTTCTGTAGTTGCACATGACACTCGATCTGCTCATTTCTAAAATGCTTGCTACTATTGCAAAGTTGACCAAGATTGAAGTAGTACTTTTAGTTCTTAAATGGAAGGAAAGGTTGAAATGCTAATTCATTCCTTGAAATGAATTTGTCATCCTTGGTACCATCTTTCTCCTTTTCTCTAGGTAGAAGTGTCAGATTCAGATTTACCAGGGGGCCAAATATTTCCTGATAATGCTGGCATAATTTCCTAAATACAGTTAGAAGACTGCACATGTCTGTCAGCTTGTCGTGCTGTGGAGGTTTGCATGGTACTGTGATGCTAAAAGCTGTGGGATTGGTATGTCAGATACCAGCAGAGCCACCCGTGGTGGACAAGTTTCAGCTGAGCTTCCAGAATAAGACAGACTAGGGAGAAGGACCCAGCAGCCCACTCCTGAAACAGTTAGCTATTGAAAACCCTATGAATAGCAAAGAAGCACTGTCAGATATAATGCCCAAAAATGAGCCCTTCAGGATGGAAGGCATTCAAAACATAAATAGAGAAGAGTTGTCTCCTCAAAGTAGAGTTGACCTTAATGGTGGGAATGGAGTAAAGCCCCCTGGGACTTCCAGTTGCTAATGTGGCATGACTCAAAATGAGAAGAAATACAAAGGCTGCAACACCAGGCTCAAACATAAAGAGATCATGTACATGGATGGCACAGTGTATGATAGTGTTTTGTTCTGTTGTGCATAGGGTTGCTATGAGTCAGACTTTCAAAGGCACCCAACAACAACAACAGCACAGTGAGGAGAAAAGCTAGATTGTTTCAAGGTAGATTGTTTCAACATGTTATTACTCTTAGATGAGAGGTAGAGATATGGGCCAATATCAAGACTGACAAACTCACATGGACTTGGAATACAAGCAAATGTCTATGAGTAACATCAGTCTAATGGGGATATTGGTGAGCTAGAGAGCATGTGGCCTGTCCAAATGAGTTCGGCTAAGAGAAAGTGGAGAAAGAGTGGGGAAAAGAATACACATCAATTACTCTCCCTAGCTGATTGATGCCATGCAGAAATGTGAAAATTAGTGTGAAAATGGGTCCAGATTTGCCACATTATTCCATCTTCAAGAGAAGACAGAAATCTCTATGTTTTGATATATTTATTTTTTTCCATTGTTCTTATCATTAAAGTCTTTGGTCCTCTTTTCTTTCATTCCTTTGAAATGCCATGTATGCTCATGTTTTTAAATGTCATCTTCTTGCCAATGGCTCTCAAATTTTTATCTTCAGCCTAGCAGCTTTCCTGAACTCTGACTTACATCTCCACCTTTCCTTTGGCATCTCCGCCAATATGGCCAGTGGACATTGCTGTCATGAAAATGGCAAAACTGATCTGACCATTCTTGCAAAGCCTGTTCTACCCTCGGCTTTCTCACCTCCCTGATGGCAACAACATTCTCAGGCCAGAAGCTCAGCAGTCATTTTTTACCTCTCTCTACATCCAATCAGATAGACCTTGTTGCATTTACCTTCAAGATATGTTCATGCTCTCACTGTTTTTCGTAACCTTCACTGTACCATCCTAACCTGCATCATTTTTTAATATTCAATACTTCAACTGGAAAGTTTCTTAACTGGTCTTCCTGAGTCCATTCTTATCTGTAGTCTGTTCTCTTTGAGTTTTTTTTGTTGGTTGGTTGGTTGGTTGGTTGGTTGGTTGGTTAGTAGGTTGGTTGGCTTTCTTCATTGTTGTTTTGTTTTGCAGTGCTAGGGATGAAACCAAGGCTTCTCACATGCTAGCAAAATGCTGTATCACTAAGATACACCTAGGCCCCTGTAGTTTATTGTCAATGTAGAAATGAGAATAGTTAATTTCAAAGGTAGGTTTGTTGGTGTTTTATGTTTTGTGTGTGGTTGGTTGGTTGGTTTTGTACTGAGATGTTGAACCCTAGGCTTTGCACTAGCTAGGGAAACACTCTGCCACCGAGCTGCACAACCCTGTTTTTATTTTTATTTTGAGACAGAGTCTTGCACAGTTGAAAAGGCGTCCTCTGGCCTCAAACATGTTATCCTCCTGCCTCAGCCTCCCACGTAGCTAGTATTACAGGTGTGAGCCGTGTGCCTGGCTTTCAAATATAACTTAAATCAGGCCTTTCATTTACTCAAACCCTTACATAGTTCCCCATTTCAATCAAAATTAGAAGACCTATGAAAGCTTGAAAGGCCCTAATCCATCCAGCTCTTCATTAATTCTTTCACCTCATTTCTTACGATTTTTTCACTTGCTCACTCAAGTTCATGCCCACTGGCCTTCTGACTATTCCTTAAGCAAGCTGCCTTGCTGCTGCCTAGAGACTGCAGAGTCTAGTCCTCAGCCTAGAACATTCCTCACCACCCCTCTTTGCATGACTGTCTGTCTCACTTCCTGCAAGGGACTATTCACATGCCACCTTCTCATAGGGACCCTCCCAACCCACCTCACTTTCCTGCTAAACCCTCATTAATTTAATTTACATTTTTTCTTAGCTCTCACTTCCTATTTGCTAATAATTTACTATTTTGCCTCTCCTTAGTAAAAATGTAAATTCCATGATAGCTTTTTCTGTTTGATTCCTTGACGAATCCCAGGTTCCTAAAACAGTGCCTTACATATGCCTTTGTTGTTGTTACTTATAGCGAGCCTACATACAACAGGTGAAACACTATTGTCAGTGCTTCTCTGCTGTTCATAGGGTTTTCAATGGCAGAGTGATTGAGAATGGGTTGCCGGGTCCATCTCCCAAGCCCACAGCACTTGGTGTTCCCAGGCGGTCTCCCATCCAAGTACTAACCAGACCCAACCCTGCTTAGCTTCTGAGATCTGACAGGATTGGATGCCACAGGGCTACGGCTGCAGGCTTACATACGCCTAATAGATCATTATGAATGGATTTTTAAATATTGGCAGTTACTTAAACACTTTGTGGGTCCAACATGACAGTATGCAAGCCAAACCTATAGCCAACATTTTGGTGGGCTCTGGTGGAGAAGTTGTTGGGCACTTCCTACTCTGTTGTCCCTGGTTTATCCAGACTATACAGCAATTTTTCTATTCCCAGTTTCAAAATCAGACAGCACACACAAACTGTGTTGGGGGAGTGCTGGTCCTAGGCATATCCTTGGCTTCTTTCCTGCTTTTTATTTCTTTCCCTACTCTCTCCAAACTTGTTTATTCAGAGGACAGTGTTGCAGATTCCACCCTGTAAACAGAGGGCTATGGGCAGGATCAAGGAAGAACACTATAGACCCATGAGGACACCTAGCTACTTCCCCTGGAGTTGAGACTACAACAAAGCATCAGGAGTAGGAGCAATGACATGACAAGATGACCTGACTGCTGCTTTAAGTAACATTTTACAATAAATTTTGAAAACTAGATGACATGCATAGTGAATTCTAGAGTGGGAGAGTCAAGTTGAAATCCTGGTTCTGCCATTTTCAATGGATACCTTCCTCAACCTCCCTGGGTTGAGGATTCCTTGTCTGCTTGTTGTTGTTGTTGTCGTTAGGTACCATCGAGTCAGTATCCGACTCATAGCAACTCTCATAGGGTTTTCAATAGCTGACTGTTTCGGGATTGCCTTGGGAGTGGATTGCCAGGTCCGTCTCCCATTTTTGCGGTGCTGGGAATTGAACTCGGGACCTCAGAGACTGCAGTCCTTGTCTGCTAGATGGGAATAATCATATTTGAGCAATAAATGGGATAATAAATGCCAAATGCTTGACATGGAGCAGATGCTTAATTAACGATTGCTTGCTTTCCTTTCCCAAGCCACATGTTTGCTAAAATGATTGTAGGGAATTTGGTTCCTCCCCTCAGTTCATGGAGTGCTGCTCTGTGATTTCTGAGGCCCTGGGTTACACCCCCAGCTCCACAAAAATGGGAGAAGGACATGGCAGTCCACTCCCGAAGCAATCCTGAAACAATCAGTCATTGAAAACCCTATGAATAGCAGAGAAGCACTGACAGTGCCAGGTATGGCACAGTGTCAGGGAGTATTTCGTTCTGTTGTACATAGGGTAGCTATGAATCAGACCTGATTTGATGGCACCTAACAACAACAACCTCATAAATCACTTTCAATATTATCCTTGCTCTTTTTAAATATAACACTGTCAAAAAATTATGGCTTCCCTTCAACTTATTGCCCATACCATAAATATTTCCTAGATTTTGTAGTCAATTCTCAGACACTTCTCACAGATATATAAACAGAAAGACAGATAGATATGAAGTCTGTCTCTTTCTCTCTCTTTCTCTCTCTCTCCATATATATATATATATATATATATATATATATATATATATATTCTCTCATTTACTTTTAAGAAGTTGCTGTTGCAACCTGAGAGGCCATCTTTTCAAAGACTTGCATGATTTATGTATATTTGCTACCTAGCAGCAAGGCCAAAAATATAGATTGATTAAAATATGGCAAAATCAGGAATGGCATTTAAAAGTATGTAAATACTCATTTTAAGCTTCTTAAACACAAACTAATTTTTAAAACGCTCTCTGCCTCATCCCAAAATGGTTACTGGTTTTTGTTTAAATTAATCCAGTAGCAATAGACTCTCCTGTTGCTATGTGACCTGGAAATTCCTAAGTAATCACTTCTGAATAGCAGATGTTTAGATAAGCTAAGGTGTTCTTAAGGAAATAAATCCTTTTATGATTATTTTAGAAGGAATCTGTATGTTTGGTTCAATACTTTAGTGTAACTGCAGTCTCAACAGGTGAAAATAAATACATGCATAATGAGGGGTCAAGTCAAGGGAAAAAGATCTGGCACCTATTTTCTAGTGACTATATAAAGCCAGGCCAGGGCGCTGACCCCAGGATGGGTGTGGGTCAGAAGGGCAGGAAGGGAATCTGCTAGCCCTCTGGTTCTCCTTTAAAGTCTTGCAAGAGCAAAATATGTGCCATTTTTAAAAGAAGGATTGGGAAAGGAAGTGTTATGGGAAAGATAACTTAATACTTAGAATAATTATAAAGATGACATTACCATGTCACAATTAAACACAAGTAGGGAAGTAATATTACCTGCTATCAGTACCATCAGGAAATATTTATTAGGTATCCTTGGGAATGAGGCAAGCAATAGATAACCAAAGGGGCACATAAAGGAATATTGACATGATCGCATGTGATTACTTAAGTATGTATGCAGAGAACAATTTTTATTATTCTAGGTTTTGTATTATTTGTTGTTTCTGTTTTCTGTCCACTGTCCCTTTCATTTCTACACTAGAAGAGCTTTGAGTCATCAGTACCTTTGTGAGAGGGAGAGAGAGAGGGAGAGTGGGGGAGAGAGAGAGCCAGAGAGAGAGAGAGAGAGATGGGGCAGGATATTATCCATTATTTTTTTCTTTTGGGCAAGACAAGTGCTTAAGTTTTAGTTCTTCCCCCACCCCTAAGACCTAAATCTTCCATCTTGACAAACAGCAAAGAAAAAGACTGCAACATCAGCTCTAAACAACATTCTCTCCCTTCCCCCCTTCTTCCTTCCTTCCTGCCTTCCTTCCTGCCTTCCTTCCTCCTGCTTCTCTCCCTCTCTGCTTCCCTCCCTCCTTCCTCCCTCTTGTTTTCTTTTCTCTGTTTTCCTCCTACTCTCCCTCTTGGGTGTGTTTCCTTTTGAATTTTTCTAACACCCAAATGTTATGCACAAGGTTCATACCATTTCATTCAAGAGAAACATATGATATTGATCTCAATAAGATATTGCTCATACTTACACAATTTTGCCCACATCAGAATGGAGGTTTGAAAATTTTTAATCTAATTTTTTTTACCAGGCAAACAACACTGCAATCAAGATCATAGGCCCTATGTTTTCCACACGGTGAGTGCATGTACTCAGTGGTCTGAGGCCTGTGGTCAAAAAGACCCCCACGTTCTACTCTCTTCAGATCTTTCCAATTAGAACTTGAAAGCCCATTTTTCTCCCAGAGAAATGCCAGATGCATTCTTCTTTAATGAGCTTAGGACCAAAACTGCAATATGATCTCCTGCTTCAGGTGGAACATGGATAACAACTTAGAAAGAAAGGAGAAAGGGGTCTGGAAGAGGATGTAGATTGAAGGATTACCTTAATTAAATGTAAAAGGAGGATCAGAGAGATAGGAAGGCCTTAAGGAAACACTAGTTCTGTGGTCTGAGAGACAAAGCCATGTAAGGCAGCTGTTCTCATGTTTGGGAAAATCAAAATAAGACTGAATGTTTATATAATATTTAAAGAAAATGAGGTGGGCATGACACACACCTCACAGAGTATGACTAACCCAAGACAAACGTCCACTGAGAACTAATCACATCTTTAATGTTTTTAGTTGAGTTTGTGTTCTAATTGCATGCATTTTATCCTAACTCATAAATTATGCTATTCCTTCAAATAATTCCAAGCTCCACTGTATTTTCTACAGTCTTAAAAACTCAGGCTACAGGCAAAGAAAAATTTAAATCAGAATTTAATGCAAATAAACCTACTTATAGTTTGCCACATCATATTTTTAAATGATGTTTCCAAGAGCAAACAGGACTTGAACATGCTGCAGTTTAGATTCAGTAAGTCACAGTCCATTCAAACAACATGAAATTATACAAGAGGAAACATGAATGAGGAAATCATGGACTGGGATAAAAAGTCCAAGATAAATTGCTAAGTGACAAACAGAACAGTGACATGGAACAGTAGGCCAAATATATGTTTGCATAAATAGGCAAGTACAGTATAGATGCATTTGTTTACTTATATATACAAAGAGAAACCCTGGAAGAACATGCAAGGAATAAATAAGTATTTACTTAGGATGACAGTACAAGAGATAACCAGGCTGATGGGGCACAGGGGTGAGGAGACACTTCCCTGTAGGCAGTTTTTATATTGTTAGATTATATACATATACGTGTGTATGTGTGCTCGCGTGTGCACTATCTCAGTCCAAAAGAAAACTGATGAATTTATAGAAGAAATCTACAATACTGACTCGTATTTTATTTTGTTTTCAGGCTCTGTCATCTTGCTTCTTGCTAATATCTCAAATGCCTACAGTTTGACCCCTAGGTAACAGGAGAGATCAGGAAACTTCAGAAAACACAACCACCTGATAATCTTCTTAGAGGCATTTGGAACTGCTCAGTGATCCATGAATGTCAAGGTAAACCTCTGATATGCTTCTTCCAAGTTTCGTATAAATCTCTTTATCTCAGGTAAACTTTGGGTCAATAAGAAATATCTGTGACCTTTGTTTTATGTTCCTGGGTGTTTTAAGAGGCATCATTTCACACATACTCCGAATAGCTCAGAAACATAGAGCATTTCAAAAATCTTTTCCTAAGTAGAGCGTAAGGTGTTGAACAATCTGGCTCTGACCATGGCAGTATGCTCAGTGGTAAAAGAAGTCATGTGTTTGTTTTGATTCCTTGCTGCAGAATTACAAAGATTGAAAGATTTCCCCCTTCTGCCTATTTCTGTATTACTTTCCCCTCCAAACAGTCCCCATTCCCCAGTTGCAATGCCAACTCTAAAGTTTCTGAGCCCATTTTCTGATGTAGCTAGATGCCTTCCTTTTCTTCAGGTGGTAAATGTGCCTCTGTCTAATATCTGGGAAATGCTTATCACTGGAATTATTAAATGTACAAGCTGACACAACAAACCACCAATTTGTTATTTTGATGAAAATATTTTTGTATTTTCAGCAGATGGCTCAAAATGTTGCTTTTGTTATACCGTCTTTGTTTTGACAAAGACAAAAAAGAGAGAGAAAGCAAGTTCTGGATCATTTTTCCTATGAAACTTAATCTAAAACCAAACAATTTGGCACGTGACTCTGAGTGTGTTCCATGTTTCATTTCTAGGACCCATTTCCCTGGCAACCTCCACCCTCTCCCAGCTGTAGAGGTCAACACAATAGACTTGTCACAGGTTTTAAGTCGGGTAACCACTTTTAATTTGGAGAAATTATTACCCGGGGAGAAAATAGGCTGGTCCTGTACTTCAAAGAAAAAAAATAGAAATCAAAGATGTACACAGCCTCCTGAATTGGACTGACTCTTAACATTGCTGTGTGCCTCATAAGCAGCTGTTCAAATAAGTAGCTGCCCAGAGGAAATGTATATTCAAATGCTCCTTGTCATTTGCGTCTCCTTGCTTCACACCTAAAAGCCAGATGCATGCTCTTCCAGGGCTAACAAATAGATGCCTTCTGGTGGCTCATTATGGTAATTACTGGCCATATATTACTGCCATGTGAAAAGGGTTGTGAGGCAGGCCAGCCCAGGGGCATTTACAAGTGGTTTATTTGTGTTGAGCTATTAAGAATCCTCGAGTTATCAGATCAACTACTGCTCTTTGAGTTTTACAAGCAAGTTGTTCCCTAACAATCTGATCCTTCATCCACAACCTTTGTGATATGTTTAAGCACCACTTAAGGATCTAACATGCTGCTTAAGAAAGTTACTTTACCTGTTTACAAAGAGTTTCCCAAGTCAGCTGTGTGCCATGAGCATTTTCTACATGACTCTTACCCAAATCCCTCCCCCTCATCCCTTCAAGGCTTCCAATTTTCACCATTCTTTATTCTTCAACAGGGCTACACACCTCTTTTGTTGGTCACAGACACCTTCCCGGTATTAATGAATGTAGAGGCAACTGAGCTTTATGAGTTTGGACAACCTTAAAGTTGTATTTAGATCACATAGGAGCTGAAGCACATACAAGTTGGGGGGAAGCCTTATTTTAACAAAAAAAGTAGTAAATTTAAAAGTACAAAATTTGGCACAAAAGTGAATTTTGAAATGAGAAATGGATTTTAAAAACTGACAAAGCTATAAATATCACAAGATCTTTCTGAAAATTGCAGGGGATTTTAAAAATTAACAGCCTAACTTCCCTATGATACTATATTTTTTTTTGAGAAGCAACAGCCTTTGTTTGCCTCTTCATGTACCAATGGCTTTATAATATTTTTACAGAGATAAAACAAAAATAATTCATTCTTCTCAAAGCATTAATTTTAAAAATCTTTATATTGCTTGGTTTAAGAATAGTCTCTGTCACTACTTGTTATTGGTAAAGTCATGTAAATTTTTAGAATTCTTTTTAAATTGGGGGAGCTATTTATTAAATTTCTTCATACATAAGCTATAAAATTTCAAGCTTCATTTTGCAGTGACAAATCTTCAATACACTTTGAATTGAGATTCATTCATTAACCACAGCTTGTTGTACAGGATATTGAAATCTATCTTAATTACTACTTGTTGTTTTAATCTAAAAATTTTCCGTCTCTGTTCCTTCTCTGTACCAGATTCTGTTGATTTCATTACTTGTCTTTTTTGCTTTTAGTTTAATATTCCATTTTTTGTGAAGTTTCTTATAGTTCTTTAATACTTTCATGTATGGCAAAAATGATGCCTTTCGTAAACCTTCAAATCAGGAGGACCCTGAAGATAAATTCTCACTTGTTTTATTGAAGCATTTCAAAAAATCTCCCCAAATTTGTTTCTCAATGGCTAGACAGTTTTGCAAATTGAAAAGAAAATATTTGGAAGGTGTCCATATATGTAAAAGACTGGGAAATTTAAACATCATTAGAGTAATGAAAAGTCTGATTGCGGGCTTCTGAGAGATGATCCTAAGGTATGATACCCTCCCTCAATGCAACCCTCCTCAATGCTGAAGACGTGGTTATTAAGTTTATATGTAGAGACAGGAGCCTCAAGCTAATTTGGGGGATGTGGGCCTCTGGTAATCCCCAAATAATCAGAGGATGAGGAGTGGGGAATAGATTGGGAAGGAGCTCTTGGTGTGGGAGGTAAGGACATGAGAAGAAATGGCTCTTGGGGGCTGTCCCCTTTCAGCCTGGTGTCAGAACCTACAAGCTTATTTGCAGCCTACTTCTAATGGCAGGTATTTGGTTGTTGCAGTTGTGCGATTGTATAAATTTGTTTCACACATGAGAGACGCACCATTCAGCAAACTCTTGGGTTGACATCATTATTTCATTGATAAAAATAGCAAAATTGGAAATAATCTAAATGTTCCAAAGTTAGGTTTTAACCATGTTATTAGACATTTACACAATGAACACATGCAGCATCTTAAAATGTTCCAGAATGGTATATTTATTGACCTGAAAATTAATAGCAATTTTTGTGTGAAACAAACAGAATACAAAGCAATACAAGTTGTAAAAATCCCAGTGCTGGTTTTTTAGAAATCCTTTTATTTTCATATATAGATATGGGCATACATGTACCAAGGTATTGACAGAGTTTGTGTCTGGGCAGTTAGAATTATAAGAGGCAAAATTGTTTAAAAATGCTTTGGATAATGAAAATTTTTCCCTAATGACTATCTTTCATTTTTGTAATAAAATATTTTTAATGTTGAAAAAGAGAAAATATCACTTTGATATTGGATTTCTTTAGCCTTTCCCAGTTAAATCAATACTTAAATTATTTTTAATAAGTTAAATGTATATATGCAGTTTAATATTCATGTTAAAGCCCCATTTTCAAGAGACATTAATTTATTTCTAGGAAGGCTTATTCTCTGGGACTTACTATAGCAACAGGAGGCAGGTCAATCTCACATATGACATATTGGAATCTGCAAATTCCATCCCTGTGGTTGAGTAATAGGCCAACATACCAAAAAATTAGTTCCAGGTGACTATAAATGTTTTATGTTTAATTGAGTTGTTCTAGAATGTATAGATATTTAAAGGATTCTCTGGAAAGGGTTATATTTAGTCCTTCACACTTGCATACTTAGTAAAAGACAGTACTTCTTAAGAAATAGGGGAAGGCATAGAAATTGTGAATTAATTTGAGTTGTTATCAAGCAATATTTATGGTTGCGAATGCAGTATCAACCAGCACTTAGAAGCTGTGAGGCTCAGAATGCATTCATTTGTATAAACTCACTGTATCTTTCTAATGTTTTTCAATCCTTGTGTGCTAAAGAAGCATCTGAAGGAACTTCGTAATATGTACGATCCAAAGCTGTGCACCCAGACTGTCTGGCTCAGTAGATATGAGATGTGACCAGGAATGGATCATTTGAATGAGACACCTACTTGGAGAAACACCATTTTAAGAAAACGTGCCTCTCTGAATATAGGGAAAATTATAGCAGAGAGTAAGAAACAGACTTCACTAGAGGTGGAAGGACTATGATGTGTAGAAAACAAACTAGAGGAATTGCTGCTGGTCCTAAATGCTTTCTCCATCCCTCCTTGGCCAGCTGATGAACATGCCTCCCAAGCCATACAAAGCAAACCCTATGACCAAATCAGTGTCTCAAAACCAGTGTCCCAGCAGTTACCGTGATCATAGTATGTGGAAAAAAACAATCCATTTTATTCCTCAGAGTAGCCTGAAACCCTGTTAAGATAATGACTTAGGCCTCACTTAAAAATCTGCCACATTCAACCTTCTAAATCCGCGCTCTTACAGATTGCTGCCCCGAGTGCATGTGCTTTGTCTCTGCTTGTGCTAATGGTTTTCTACGTTCTGTCCTAGACACGTGACAGTCCTGTGTCATAGTGCTGCTGAAAAATGCATTCTGTGCCCAGGAAGAACGTGTATAAATATTCTCAATAAATAAATAACAGTTGTCATTTTCAGAATATGACAATCTCCAGCTGCCTGTGCTTAATGTGAGTGACGTGTCATTTATCCTAATAGATGTGAACGCATGTATTGTACATACCAGCGAGTCACCTAATTCTTATTCACTCCAGCCTTGGTCTCAGCTGGGGGCAAGAACCTCTAACAGGGTTTGGCTGGATCAAATCACAAGCTGAAATATCTTGGTCAATTATAGAAGCCTGAGGCTAAGGAGGGAGGTGTCTTTTCACAGCTCCTCACAGACCCCGCCTCTTCCCAGGCCTACTGAAGATGCCAGTCAACCTCCCCTCTGTGGAATTTCTGGGAATCTTTTTCCCCCCTGTAATTTAATGTGACTCAGTTGTTCTGTGTCCTGATAATACAAGTGGTGAGAAAGTCACCTAATCCTACTGGCATCCCCTCTTGTCAGCACCTCTTTATTTCCCTCTTTAAAGGCTCAACATGTTTTGATTTACTATACGCACCAAGATAACTGCAGGTGCCCTCTCTAAAAAGCAAGGTTAACTCACCTGAGATGAATTCTTTTATTACAAACAAAAGAAACACATGAGCAGGAAATACAATTAATACAGGTGCTTGCCTGAAACTTAGCAAATGCCTGCTGTCTTGAAAGGGGGAAAAAAAATCTTCACCATTGCCTGGAGGTTCCTTTCATGCTATTTCAGTGAAGGATTTGAATTAGAATAGGTTTGAAGGAAAAAGGGAAAGCACTGTGTACTCTGAAGAAGCCCCTCCAAAGAGTCTGTAAAAGGAGTTAGAAATTGCTTTAGAACTAGGATAATTAAGAGGTAAAGTGTGGACCAAAATTGACCCTAACATTGGAATCCTGGGAATGACCCATCCAATGAAATCATCAGTCTTGTATTGGGCACATTTTTGGGTTCTATTTATGCTAAATAGCTTTTTAAAAAGTACTTCTGTTAAGGCAACCTTTGTAGAACCTGTCATCTGATTCTCCTTGGAAATATATAACGCATGTATTAATTCAAGGAAAGCATTTGATTCTGTTAGATGGAGGCAGATGATCTTTCTCTTTAGTTTGCTTGAAGTTCAGAGTTCACTACTCTAGTAGTTGACAGTTCATTACTTTAAAACTTCAGAAGTTAACTCAGTCTTTTTTATCATGAAGTATACATAAATCTTCTCATGTGGTTGTTGAAGATATTTGCTGTTCATGTTAAGAAATGATCAGAAAGGAAACCAAGCAAAATAAATGCTGCAGTCCTATCAAACAGCTTAATTTTGTGAATTTTGTGTAAAGAAAATTAAATGAAAAGCTCTGAAAAACAAAAGGGGGAAATTGTAGACTTCACAACAACACTTGACAAGCAGTTACATTTAAATTGCCAAGTATATTGCATCTTTTAAAAAATCTTGATCACTTTTCTAAATAAGTAATGTGCCTTTTACCTTATAACTCTTATTCCTGATATTGGCTTAATCTAGATATTTTCCTTAGGTAAAATTGTTACTTTTCAGCCTTGCCTGGAGTCCTTTCCAATATTAAGTCATCATCTTGGGGGCCAGATTCCAGTGTTTGCAACCCTGATCCTCTCTCGGACAATCTCCTTCTTCCCCAAAGCACACACAGCAAATGCTTTTGGCCTAGCCACATTTCCTCAGTGGCGAATCTACCTGATCTTAGAATGACAAGATGACAAGCCTGCATGCTCAATTACACCTGCTCCTCTTGTTAAGTAATTGCCTTAAATCTTGCCAAATTATGTGCTAGTTTTCTCAGGCACACTAATTTAAATTAGAATGAAGGTGCTAAACTTTTATCAATTACTACAGCCTGATAGTTTGAAGCATTGTCTTTGTTTAATCCAGAATTCTACTCTTTCTCATGACTCAATTGCAAATAGCAAAAGAATCCTGCTATTTTGAACAACAACATATACTATCATTACATTTCCTTCTGCATAGCCTGTGTTTGAAACTAGTTTTCCTATACCCTGATTTTTTTGTAACAAAAAGAGTGCTTCTTTGCAGAGTTCCTGTGCCTTATAGAAATAAAAGCAACAAAGGAGTTAAATTGCCAGATTAAGCAAATAAAAATTCAACCTGCCTAGTTGAACCTGCCTAGTTGAATTTCAGATACACAATGAATTATTTGTTAGCATGCATATGTCTCATGTAATATTTGGACATAATTATGCCAAAAATTGCTTTTTTATCTGAATTCAAATATAGCTGGGCTTACTATATTTTATCTGGCAACCCTAGCATTGAGTAAAGCCAAAACTGATTTGTATCTATATATTTCTATGAGTAACATTTTACTGAGGAACAAAGGAATCAGTTGCATTTTGGTTTTGGTACTGGGGAGCTATGTAAGAATTAATTTAAATAATAGGTAAAAATAAGATATTATTGGCAAGAAATATTAATCTGAATGAGAGTTTCATGCCATTTTCACATCCTAGTGAAACATATTTTTTCTGTATGTATAAATATGAAAACTCCATTGTTTTCTGCCTGGATTACCATTTGTTATTTTTGTGCATGACCCTCTAAAACACTTTCCATTACTCAAGTCATCTGCAGTCATTCAAAACTGGTAAAGCCTTATGAGAATGGCCAATCAAGAAATGCTAGTCTAATTAAAAGTAGCTTAGTTCAAGAAAGGGTTCTCTGTTTAAATTGGACCCTCACGAGCAAAATATTGGGAAACCAATAGTTTAGATAATTTTTGGAGTACAAGAAAAACAAACAAAAGACAACTTCTTTTCAAAATCATATTGTAAAAGCAGAAAGTGCTAATTTTTACTTTTATGATTCATGATTATTAGCAAAATAATTACAAAATCAATTGTATGAGTTTTCATAGTTTCTTTCACCATGAATTTTATACTATAAGCCAATTTTTAAAAGTATTTTATAATAAAGAAATGTGATATCAATTATTTTTATTAAAGTTAGAACTCTTCACATTTCAAATTTTGTTGTTTTTGTTAGATACTGTCGAGTTGCATCCAACTCACAGGGACCCTATGTACAATACAACAAAACACTATCCAACACTGTGCTGTGCACACAACTTTTTTATGTGTGAGTCCATTGTTGCAGTCACTGTTTCTTTTCATTTTGAGTTGTGCCACATCAGCAAAAGGATGTTCCACCGGTTTTATTCCATTCCTGCAATGAAAGTTAACTCTACTTTGAGGAGGTAATTCTTCCTCCGTTTTTTGAATGCCTTCCTTGTGGGCTCATTTTCTGATACTATATTTAACAGTGTTTCTCTGTTCATAGAGTTTTCAATGGTTAATTGTTTTGGGAGTGGGCTGCCAGGTCCTTCTCCCTCAAGTTTTATAACACATATGAATTGAAATGTTTTTCATTTTATAATTAATTTTTATTATCTTTAATATAAATTTTAAAAATTCTTTTTCTTCTTACTCTTAAGTAAAGTTAAAATGAAAAAGAATGCTGATACTTTTATTCTTATAATGGAATGAGATTTTATTATCAAATAATACATCCACCTGTGTTAAACCTAACGTTATTGCCATATTCTGAAGTTCCCAAAATAAAATGCCTTTCTTTTTAATTGGCTTGATGAAATGTGAAACAATGAGAAGGGTTTCTTTTTGGTGTCCTAAGGGATGAACAGTAGGTTTTTAACATGCAACACTTCTTATCTAATGTAACAAAGTATAGATAAGCATCATTCTACCATGTTTTCCATAGTGTTCAGTATTATGTATTATAAATCTGTTCAACATCTGTGGGAAAAACCTAAATTTATTGTGCAAGCTTCTAATATAAGTAAATATAAGTAAAATGAATATAATGTGTGTGAATATTGTAATATAATTAAGAAAATAATCTGTTATTTTACCATATACTGTCTAGCACTCCAGTGTTATCAGTAAAATTGCATATCAGTAGATTTAGAAGAGTTCAAAATGTCTATTTTTTTGGTGGGGTGGAGTGAGAACAAACCAAGAAGGTCCTAAAACAATAGAAAAATTTGCCAAAAAGAGTTCAAGATGCACAGATGTAACAGATGCAGCAGATCTGTTGTCTGGCTCCATGGAAACCAGAGCAGGGCACATACTTAGAGCTTGCTGAGACTGTGAAGTCAAATGTGCTCTTCCCAAAGTGGAGAGTCAGAGAGAAATATTCCCACAAAGGGGAAGGGAAGAAACATGAACTAAAAGAAAACTTGAAGAAGATGGTGGAATGCAGGAGTGGTAATGGAGCTGAAACAGTGATGGCACAAAATCAAGCCTGCTTCAAGAACAGAGAATGAAAACATCACCCAGAATGGAGACAGAATATATTTTCTCCATGTCAGTACTATGATAATTTCTGTACAAAATGTGAATTTGTGCCATGGTGAAGAAAAGCTTCCATGCTCAAATGTGCTTGAGAAATAGATACACTTCCATATTGGAGAGTTACAATGCATAATTGACTATTACAATTTCTGAGAGGTCCTATTTTTAAATGTCTCTTCAATCTTTTTTTTTTTTTTTCCTTTTTATTTTTTTTTAATTTTTTTTTATTAGAAATTTTTAATGTACATCATAATGTGATTCATTTTGACATGCTTTTCGTTGTGACAATTTTCATATATGGAATTTGATAAGCATTATTCATATAGGTTACCCCTTACCCTCCTCTATGTTTCCCCCCTCCCCCCTTCCTATCTAAGTTTCCCATCCAAGTCTTCTCTATCTTTTACTATATAGTATTTTTCTATA